>CM022945.1:135996688-136103458 GCA_012931725.1 Litsea cubeba
CCTCTCATTCCAGATCTGGTTCTAAGTTGCAGAAATCCAAATTTCCTGAGGTTTTTTGAGCGTACCTGCAGATTTCGCAGAAAGTCTCGATTTCGAAGTCGACTTGAAGAAATCTAATTCCTGTTGAAGGATTGTAGATCTGGTCATCGATCTGCCTCGCTTTGCATCGGATCGGGGAGTTCAGCTGCAGATCAAAGGAGACACGCACGTGTTACAGATCGGATCTTGGATCGAGATTTTGGAGAAACTGATGCTGGAGGGTGATTGTTTGGATAAGATTTTAGTTGGAGGTGATTGGGAATTGTTGTTGAGTTTTCTTGTGATTGATTTCTTTGGATAATGGATTAGTAGCTGATGTTTTAGATAGTAAAAGAGGGGAAAAGGAAGGAGAGAGAATTAATTCCTTTCTTTCTTGTGTTCTTTCATTTTTTTTGTCTTCAAATATGGAGCTTCCTCAACCCAGGGCCTTATGGGCTGAAGGCTCTTTCTTCTTACTCTATATCTCTGTTGGAGAAAGTGATGGTTTTTTTGAAGATTTTATGGGTGTTGTGTGTGTTTTTACAGGTAAGAAACCACCAATGATTTTCTCTCTATATATACTTATTCATCTTTCCAGGCAACATCAAGATCCAAGGCCTTCTCAAGGTATGCACCGTATTCAATTTTTACCTTCTTCACAATTACTCCCCTCCTCTCTGTTTTCTCTCTCTCTATTTTTTTTTTTTACTTGTGTCTTCACTATTTGAGATCTAAAAAATAGGAAATTATCTTAAGATAAATGACATTTAAAAAAAAAAAATTTCAAACCACATGTGTAGTCTGGTTTTATATGAAAGTAATTCCAACTCTACTATCTATAAAAATTTTATAGGAAATTAATGATCTAATGTTAAGTGCCTTGGCAAATACTTAAGATTTCTGATGATGATCTAATATTTAGTGACTTGGGTATTTCGATTTTAAGCTTTCTGGTTTTTAGGTAAATAATTAAGAGTTTTGAAATTATACTTAATTAAAAAGCTGATTTAAGAAAATTAGTATTTTCTTGTAGAAAGCGCTGTAAAATTCCAGATATGGTAAAACCATATAGGTGTGTAACAAATGGCCTCTTAAAACGTGGGAAGAGAAGTAGCAGCCAAAATTAGTCTATTTCAGGGCCTCTTTTGGTTGGTCACCTCTGAGGACACATGTTTGGCCTTCTGCAAATGCAATCCGACTTGGGGGACCCCCTTTTCCCATGATGAAATACAAGGATTGATTTATAATTGTGGATAACCCATTTAACCAAAATCCATTTTGATTTGATATTTGGATCACACTATAACTAAATGTTTTGATTTGATATTTTGATTACCCTGACTTAATATGATGGTAGTTAGATGTCATTCCACCTGTTGTTTTGATCAGGAAAATCAAATTCTAGATTAGTTGATTAAGAATATCAGATGCAAAAAGTTTAATTTAGTGTCTAAGCTTGTGAAATTACCTAACATACCTTTAAAAAAATATGATACAATATATTATATGGAATTGTAAAAAAAAAAAAATGGAGATTGCTAAAGGAAAAATTTTGTCCTAACATGTCACATAAAAAAAGATCATGCGAGGGGCACATGTCTTCTTAAAGTTTGGGATGAGAAGACAAGTCAAAATGGGGTCATATTGGAGCCTCATTTAGATGGCCCACAAGTCAGGATCATGTTTTGGCCTTTTACATGCATGTCAATTTGTGGGCCTGGATTAAAGACATGAAAAGGGATGCATATGCCATGCACGTGACAAACAGTTGAAACAAACGTTAGTTGCCCCATCAGTCATCAAACTTAGCCAATCAACGCGCGACTGGGCGAAGCTTTTGAAGTAACGCGACTGTGCTTAATGTTTTAACTTGGCTAGAGTTGCCATCGGATGTATTTATAAACTTTGGCGCTTTTTTCAAACGACGTTTGTTTTCTTGTTTTCACATGCGCCAAGCCTGCACTTTATAGCAGCACATTATTTTAATTTCTTGGCTTCTATATTTGCAGATCAGGTTCAAAGAATTTCTACCCAGATATGAGAATTTACTGCAAGTTTCTAGGACTGTGAAGTTTGAAATGAATAAATAAAAGAACTGCAGTTTTAGTTTGATGAAGAATCAAAAATCCAATTTTGGGTTCTAGGGTGTTTATCAAATTGCCCTTTTTTGTCCCTTCTTTCTTGTATTTTATGGGACTAGGAGAGATTTTCCTTTGAGGGGCCACTATGTAAAAGAAAGTTCTTGGAGGGGCGAACATGAAAAAACCTAAAATCTTCTTTAATACTGGAGGGGCCAACATGAATAACCAGTGGATGTGTATGACAATTTTTTTTTCCACATACTATTGTAATCTGAGTTTTATCCCCCTTGGATATTACTTACACCTACATGTGTTTGTGAATTAACAAATTTGCAATGCCATCTTTAACAGAGTTTACAACTTTGTTTCAACTGTAACCAAAGTGTCAAACCACATGTTTTTACAGGGTTTTACCTTAAGACCCATGATTTTCTACAGCCACTGGAACGGGTAGGGAAGAGCAACTCCAATGAAGGTGAGAAGGAGATATCCTCGGCTGACAAAGCTTCGTCGACTGAGCACATTCTTCCTGGTGGGATTGGGACATACAGTATAAGCCACAGTCCTCATTTTGGCCGTGGGGTAGTGAAGCCGGAAGGAAGCGTATACACAGTGGTTCAGGCAAGCAGCACTGAGAGAAATGGCGAAGCTAGCAAGGCCAATAGTAACTGCAGCGCTCCTACAATGGGGGAGCCTTTACACTATGGGAAGGGTCAGCTGGGAAGGACAAGATGTTGGTGAAGGATAAGGTGGGTGAAAGCCATCTCACAAGAGGTTAGTAATTAAAACTATTGCCTTTACTCTCTCTTTTTTTTAAATAGGATGCAGGGGTGTAAAGTGGACAGGGCCAAACCCAAGCTCACATGTCAGGCTTTGGAGTACCCAGATTAAACCATATACTATGTTTACTTTTATAGATAATGCATAATTTAAATAAAGGTAATAGATCTTTGGTTATGTTCTACGATTAGTACATTGGCTTGTCTGAGAGGTAGGGCCAGCTCGAGACAATTGAGGCTTAAAGCGACAATCCTAAATGAGGCATCAAATTTTCTATTATTCTCTTCTTTTTTAAGTTTTGAGTTCCAGAATTCGTATTTTATTATAGACATATTCATCATTTATAAATTATAACTAATAATATTTACAAATAAAACGAACACTATCTATATAATGAAAAATATTCATGCATCCATCCCTCACCATGTTATGATGAGGAAAACATAGTAGGGTTGACTTTATAACACATCCAAATCATCTACACACATGGAACCCCCTTAAGTACACTAGACCCATTGAATTTTCACCTATCCAAATGGATTGGACCGTTGGATTGAGATTCAGATTTTTTCCTTTAATATAAAGTCATTAAATTTGTAGGCCACAGATGAAGGGGTTAGAGGCATGGGATTGACCCCGAATTTGATATATGGTCTTATCCAAGATGTCTCTTCCCATCCAACCATAAGTCCCATGATTAGTGGGTCCCATTAAGTTTGTCCCTCACCATATGGTGAGGGAAGGATGCACATGAATATCTCCCCATATAATAAACATACAATACGAGCTTCTTGGAGCTAAGAAAATCTTAAAAGCATAGAACAATAGAACTTGATTTAGTGATTTATTATTGTTGGCAACAAAGATTATAGATGTAGATGAATTTCCAGTTGATATAACTTTTTCAATATGAAAAAAAAAATCAAATTATATTTGAGTTAGTGAGTTATGATTAGCATATATTATAAAAAACACCCACATATATTATCAAAATAATCAACATATATATTAAGAACAAGATAAACCGGATCAATAAGTCCTTAAGAATATTACTTTAAAAAAGAAAATAGTTCCAGAGAAAGACAATCTATGAGAGAGATAGAGGGGGTGAGAGAGTTAAGTACTTTAAATGGAAAAGCGTTGGTTGTGGAGAAACATTCATTTAAAATACTTCACTGGTGAGGTGGCAGGGGGGTTGAGATTTGTTGGAATTAAAAAAAACACTGTGTGTATTAAAAAAAAAAGAATGGTAGTCGCTTTAATGTTTTTCGTAGTGTGAAAAGATGGCTTTAGTGAGATGTAATACTAATTACTATTATGGGGCCTTTTTTTTTCTTTTTTTGAGGAAAAAAAACCTTTGGCAGTTGTTTTAATGTTTTTTTAGAATGTGAAAAGATGAGTTAAATAGGATGCGATATTATAGGGCCTATCTTTTGGATCTACCTATCATCAATCTAAACCTCTCACACTCACAGAGCTCCTACAGCTTCAGCGCGGAACAGGCAGTCTCATGTAGGCTTGGGAGAGCTTCGAGGCAGTGGCGCTAATATTTTTTTCATTGACTCCTCATATAATATGCCTCACAAGTTTTTAAAATGGGGTCAGCCCTTTGGTTCAATTCCGCCCCCAAGCTAGTCTCGCTCGACCCAGCACAGGTTGTTCGAGCGAGTGATCATTCTTGCCCGGTGGTTGCCCCAAGTGTCGCTCGACCCAACCTGTTGTTATATCATGATGACAGATGTCAGTTTTTTTATATCTACCCTCCATGTGGTCATGTTGTAAAACTATGGCTGGCTAGTTAAATCACCACATAACTACTTTTCAAAAAAAAAAAAAATTTTCCATATAAGCCCTTACAATTTTCACCTTATTAAAAAAATAGATTTTAATGTTTTAAGTTTTCTAGTTACACCCTTGAAAAATATTTAAAAATCTATTTTTTAAATAAGGTGAGAATTTAAGGGCTTATATAAAATTTTCTTTTTCGAAAAATAACTACGTGGTGATTTAACTAGCCATAGTGTTATAACATAACCAAATAAAGGTAGATATAAAGAACTTACATCTGTCATCAGATATGACAGCAAGCCCCTTATTGACGGAAATCACATTATTGGGCCTGTTTCTTTTCAAGAATTTCTGACAGGAATTCCTGAATTCCAGTCAGAAATTCCATGTTCATATTATGGGAATTCCCAAGCATTTGAGGTAACGGGCATTTTAAAATTTCAAAAAGGTGGAATTCCCAAATGCTAGCCTTTACTCTAGGATTTAGAAATCCAGCCATTCCGGGATACTTCGTTTGCAACTCTAGGCATTCCGATAGAACTCCGGTTCTCCCAACGGTCGATTGTCTTCTTCTATTCTATGCAACTGCACAAAAATCAGATCCGGTAATCTTCTTCCTCTGATCTCCTCTTCCTCACCTGATTAATTTTTCTATTTTTCTTCCATCCTGTTGTATGCTTTTTTTTTTTAAAGTGTTTTGATGGAAAGGAGATCCGGTAATCTTCTTCCCCACTGATCTCCTCTGGCCATGTGTTATTCTGAGGAAGAAACAGAATCGTTGGGTGTACTTTAAAAAAATTTGAAAGCCATCTCATCATGAACGGGTCACAGAAAGAGGAGAATTTAATTTATTCAAATATCTTATGTATGTAAAGTTAATAGAAACAGGGGAGGAATGACAAAGTTATATTTTTCATCATCTTGTCCCGTTTGTGTTTCATTTACCTTTTACTGTCCATTGACGAACCGCATCGAACTATTCAACTTTTAATCAACGAACCATGCCGAATTGACGACAGAATCCAATTTGGTTGGTGGATGAACTATTGTTTGGTGCTATGATAAGATCTAACACTGCTCACTATGAATCTAATTCCGTATTGCTGATCAATTGGGTTATTTGATTTATAATGGTGGATGTTATTTTGTTGGCATTATGGTGGCTGTTACTTCTTGGCATCATACTTGGTGCGATTTATAATGGCTGGTATATTTCAATGAATATTTTAGCCTTATATAAGCATCCATATCATGCATAAATCTTTCGAAATCCACGTTAGGCACTTCACGTCGTTATGAACCCCAGGAATTTATGGAATTCAGGTTGGATGAAATTCTCAGACGGGAATCCCGGTATGAAGAAACAGGGAATTCAGGAATATCAGGATTCAGCGGCATTTCAAAATTCTAGCACCTCGAATTCTGTAAATTCTAACAGACATGAATTCCAAAACTTATTGTAAAGACACGGGCCCTACGGCAGAATGGAGCGGTCAAGTCCTTTCATTCACCTTAATTTTGAACTAATTTGGAAAGATTCTCACCCTTAAGAATGGATTTCATATATATATATATAAAAAAACCATATTAAGAAAACATTAATTTCAAAACTTCAAGGGCACTAAATCGTTACGATGATGTGATTGAGATGATTCTATTGTCTAACATCATATCCACAATTTGACCTTCTTGTCGCCCTATCCACATTCTACCACACAATTTGACCTCTCCTACAAACCACGATATAGCTGGTATGGCTGGCCCAACTCAAGTGCGAATGTCGAATACTACATAGGCCATTACAATTAGGCTGTCAAAGGCCAGCTTGGGCCTGCTGGGCTGGACCTGATTGGTTTAACAAGAGCTTCTCATCCCCTTCCCTCTTGCAGAGCCTTCCGAGAATTCACCACACTTTCCACCGTTCATCTCAGGCAACAGCGGCTTCTGCTCTCTGACATCCTCCAGGTTGGTCACAATCTTTCCCTTTTATTTCTGCAGTTTGGATTCTTGGGTTTTTATTTGAGTTTCCAGGGTTCTGAATTCATCTTTTTTTCCCCTCCTTTTTACCCACCTTCAGCAACTTTCAGGGGCAGAAGATACAGGGATTTATGGAGATGATGAAGAGCATAAAGGGGCTCCAAGAAGAAGACGACGACGACGATGAAGACGACTACGTCAAGAAAGAGGTCGTCTCTTCCCAAAAAGGTCAGTCTTTCCCCATCTCCATTAGCCCATGAGTTCATTAGTGGGGTAACAAACAGGGAGTTTGGGGCTATATAACCTTGCTTCGGGAAGGGCAACTTCTTTGTTTTGTTTTGTTTAATGTGTGAGTTGGGTTGTAGTAGTAGAGTATGGCAAATGAGTCAGGTGAAATGTATGACCGTGAGTTGGGTTGTAGTAGTAGAGTATGGCAAATGAGTCAGGTGAAATGTATGACCGGCCCAACTCTCTCCCATAAGAGACGGGTTAGTGAGAATGGTGTCTAACTGTCTATATACAGAATTACATACATCAATAAAGACAAACAAGGAAAAAACGAGGGTCTAGTGTGGTGGGTAGAGGAAATCTGAAAAGCCCGTTTGTTTCATGGAATTGAATTAAGATTTGGGAGCTCGAATCCATTTTAGCAAAATATTTTAAAATATAATATTTCTAATATCATACTCAATCAAATTTATACCTGTCACTGAATAGATTTGACATTGCAAATCAAATAATCATGAGGAGACAGGGAGGGTAGGGGGCCGGACAAGTGTGTATCAGAGCAGAGCAGGTTTGGGTTTGGCCTGACCCACCAATTTTGACTTGTTGCCATATTTTTCTGACCTGATTAATAAAACAGTTTTTTTTTTTTTTTCTTTTTTTGTGGGTGGGGGTGGGGGGGGAGGTGGGTTTGTTTTTATTCCATTTTTTCTAATTATTCAATCTGTTGATCCAGCCCCAGCCAGATCCACCCAGAGTGTGTTTTTCCCTTGCTAATGTCCTTTCTAATTTCTTGCAGGGGACATTGGAGTAAAAATAGAGGTGAAGGGCAATGATCATAGAGCCAATACTCCACGATCAAAGCACTCAGCTACCGAGCAGCGTCGAAGGAGCAAAATCAATGATCGGTAATTAACACCATACATACATATATTTATTTATATGTTTGACTTTTGTGACTGTATGACGTGGGCTTAAGAAATTTCTAGTGGTATATTGGTGGGAGGCATGGCATGGCTCAAATTCTAAGCTCACTCGGTCCAAAGGACTTTTGCTTGACTTTTGTGGGTTCAGTATCTAGGTAGAGTGTCAGAGATTCTGTCTGGGTTTTGCAATGATGAGGCATTGAGGAGGCTGTTAAGTCTGAGATAATTCCACATCTGATTTGTCCATGTTATAAAAGATGAATGAGAGAGAATTGAACCTATGAGGGACCTCTGGGACATCCAGATTACTGGAAGGTAGTGTTTGGACATATGCTAAAACTGGTTCCATTTGGTTTTTGGATATTCCTCTCCATGGTTGATTGGAAGAAACAATCTACTCACTGGGTGCATGCGCTATTGTGCTGGTTTGTTCTTAATGTTGACGAGACTTCATTCAAATGAAGTGGTCCAATATGCATGAATTCGGATTCAGTGTTGTTTTTCCTGATCAAGTGCCAAAATCTTTGGGTTGGAAGTGGATGGTGTACATTTCATTGTCAAGATGAGATTTCAAGGAAAAGGTGCCCTTGATAGTGCCCGAGTCCACCCTGTGGATTGTTGGGTTACTGGTGACGTTGGTTGTAACCTTGTGGCAGATTTAAGACTTCCCAAAGGGGCCAGAAGGTGAAGGAAGTTGTGTACATCTTCTAGTGAGAAAATTCCTCTCCCCATAAACACACAGAATTGAAAGAAGGTTCCCTTTTTTTCACTGTGTATCTTCACACATACTGATCCTTGGACTGAGGCATGCTGACCATAATGATACCAACTGGCAAGCTCGTCACAACACTATTTCTTGTTGAAATCTTGGCTAAAGGTTTGTCAAAGAATATTGATGAGAATGTGCTTTGATTATTGGAGAAGGTGTAAGGACTTGGGAATTTTCTTCTAGCACTAGTTTTCACTCTAATTGGCCCCAAGCAGTTGAGAGTGATACTAAATAGGCGACCACATATGGAGCAAATTGAAACCTTCACACTTGCTGTTAGATATCTTCTTAGAAGCAAGTGGAGTCACCTTCTGCTCAGTTCTAGGCTAACAATGGGATTTTCCTTTTCCTTCACCATTGCTGTTTGATGAAAAGATGAAGGTGACGCTTTTGTCTTTCCCACAAAGTCATCATCTTAAGTAACGCGATCAGGTAAGTGAGGAGGGAATTAAGGGAGGATATTCAGTTCAGTGATGATTTTGTCTGAGGGTTTGAGAGAATTTCTATCAATCTTGTGAGGGACAAGATTGAATTGTCCTGCTAGATATGTCTGAAGAATCAGTTGTTGAAGATTGATCAAACTGTGGTTCTGTTTTGGGGGAAGAAAAGGAGAAAATGATACATGATTTTCCATTACGGATCTCATGAGAAAGCTGTTGTTTCTCATAACGATGGTGATAAATCTACAAGCGCCTTTTAAAGAGGAGAAGGAATTCCTAACATCAATAGTTCAATTGCCTAAAATTATCACATTGGTTTTAAGGAGAAAGGAGTGTTATCTGCTTCTGAATGGCCAATGGTTTCATTGTCTCCATTGTTATATGGGTCAGTGGATCACAGCCCATGACAAATAAAGCCCAACTTGTGGGTCAACACAAGTCACGTGTGTACGGCTATGTAACTTTATTCTTTGCCTTATTAGGAGATATGATTAGATTATAATTAGATTAGATGGCTGTAATCTAGATGATTGCTACAATCAATGTAACTTGTATAGCAACAATAGATCTATATAATGAAGCATCGTGACCCTCAAAAGGGATCATCGAATTCACAAAGCTATTCGTCTCTTCTTCCTCCTTCCAGATTTGACATCCATAAGTATTTTTTGGGGAAATAAAGTTACTGTACCATTTCAATATAGTAGAGCAGGGGCATTACTTCTAATTCAGTTACAAATAGTAGTTGGGATCTAAGAATCTTGAGATGGATCATCAGCTCATGTAGGTTCAAGCATTTGTTGGTAAACCAGGAAATGGTTGTTTCTTTTTGTACACAACACACAAACTGATGAGGTCCATAGTGAGTTGCTGATGTTCCTAATCTGAATCATGCCTACTTCTATTTTTGCAGATATGGGTTTAGGTCAGGTTGGTTGAAGTCCACATTCCACAACCCTTGAAAACTTGTCTTCTTATTTTTTTGATCTCTCATGCATGCACTCGTGTGCATGTACACTTCATTTTGACATTGTTTATCTACTTTTGTAGTTTCTTCTTGAATTCATTAAGCAACATGAGTACCCTACAAATCCTTCTAAATTTCCGGCAAAGCAACAATGTTATCTTCCTACTTTCTTCTTCTTCCTTTTTTGAATATCTTCCTACTCTGTTTGTTCTTGGTTCTCTTTAACACTTTCTTAACCCATCTCAAATGATATGCTTCTTCTGAACTCCTATTTTTGTGCTAGACTTTTTACTTCTCCAAAAGTTCAGACCCTTAAGCCAACTGTCAAATACTCTCAAGTCACCCTACATTGACACTTAACTGCACACTGCACTTTATACTACACACGCAAACTCGGTCAACAATTCTTAGCACTTTTTTCTTGTAATCTTTCCATTATTTTCTATTAATTTTCATTCTTCTTGACATTTCACTATTTTCATTTTTTTAATTTTTTTCCAGTTTCTACGATTATTGTCTCAGTTGCATGAAGTTTGAAGACTGGTTTTTTAACTCGCTAACTGGAACTGATAAATTTCTAATTTATTGTGCAGGTTCCAGATCTTGAGAGAACTCATACCACATAGTGATCAGAAGAGAGACAAGGCCTCATTCCTTTTAGAGGTGTATAATGCTATCATAACATTTATCTGCTTTTTTTCCCTTTCTGGTTCACTTTCAATATGGAACCTGATGAATGATCCATTATCATCTTATGTAGGTCATCGAATATATCCAATTTTTACAAGAAAAGGTAAATAAGCATGAGGCAGCATTTCCAGGATGGAATCAGGATAACATGAAACTCACACAGTGGGTAAAAATCTAATTCCCTTCACTGTCCCCAGAACAAAAAGTTTTGATTCCTTTGTCAGTAGAACAAATCTAATACCTAAGTTTTTTATGTTTCATGTTATGTAAGAATGCATTTGATAATCATTGCCAAAGCATGTGTTTGCCCATTTTTTGGACATTAGATGCTGGGTAATCATTTTATGCATCACATCTATCATGGAGTACTAGCATGCACACACCACATTAACAAAAATCAGTATTTTAGACTGTTTGTTGCTGAGAATTTTCAGGTCCATTCCATTTAGAAAGAAAACAGAAAAAAAACTCATGGTTATTCCATTTAAAAAGAAAATGTAGGGCTGTTCTCATACTTGTGGCAAACTTTGTAGAAGGCTTTACTTTTTGTGTGCATGCAATATGCAAGAAGTGTATTTCAGTATGTTGGCCCTCTCTGTGTGCTCAGTTTTTTATGGAAACCCATGGTAGATTTACCATTTACTCAAAGGAAGTTGTTTTACTGTGGTGGTGGTATGATATGTCTTGGATGGTTATGTGATCACACTGAACTCTGAAGAGGTGTCTAGATTATGATACCAGGATCCTTTAAGGTACAAAGTACTTGCACTAGACATATACAACATGAGCATGTCGAACTTAACTCATGCAAAACTGCGTACTGTAACATAGATAAGTGAGCAAGTCAGTCCAATAAAATAAATAATAGATATATAAATAAAAATAGTAGTAGTAGTAGCCACAGTAGTAAAATTAGGCTCTTGTGTAATTTCTATTTTTTTTTCTTATTATTATAAAAGTGTTGTGAATCATTAAAGTAGGAAAGTTTTATGATTTATTTTGCTTGTATTCTTAGAATCCACCACAGTTTTCCATGTTCAGTAGGCGTAGGGACAACTAGCTTGTTTTGAGAAATCTGATTTGCTCGAAGTCTTAGAAAGTGTATCATTTAGTCTGAACATCTAGGTAAGAGAGTTGTCTTTTTACATATCTAAAGAAAATTTTATTAGTTTGTAGCTCGGCACTTAGTTGTTCTGAGAATTTAATGCTTAAAGAGGACTTGAGACTGAATTGCTTTTGGAAGTTTTGGTATCTTTTATGTGCAAGTTGTATCTTTGTCTAGAATTTACTGACCATCCTTTCCTTAATTTCTGATTTTCATACAGAGACACAACCATGGACTAGGAGAGAGTGTAGCAGATCATTCTCAAGCCCTAAAAAATGGTGCAAGTCCTGGGTTGATGTTTTCTGGGAAGCTTGATGGCAATCATATCGCTGTCACCCCATCAATGCTTGGGAATTTACAGAATCCAGTGGAATCTGACAACTTGAGCACAGGTACACGTTACAAAGCATTGGATCACCACACGGGTTTGGAAAATAAGGCAGCTTCAGTTCCCATTCGTTTGCAGCAAAACTTGAACAGTTCTGTTGGAAGGAATGATGGGGTTGTGCAACCTCAGCCTAGACTGCTGTCCGATGCTGAAAATATAGCTTCTCAGTCTCAACGGCATTTGTGGCAGAGGTCATGTCCCGCTGACAGTGATGTATTGAATGAGCAAGAGGATCTGGCAATTGAAGGGGGCACAATTCAGTTATCCAGTGTCTATTCTCAAGGGTGAGGATTTATGATCCACTTGATACTTGCATTTTTCTTTAGGCCTCAGGGTAATTTTGATAATTTAATTGTTTTGGATATCGCATTCTGCCAAAAATACCAACACTTCATTTTTAATGTTTTATGGATTCAAGCCGATTTCTGCTTTTGCATTCTTATCCTTGACATAATCTCCATGAATCTAATTTTACCTATTTAAAAATCAATTATAATTTATCCGGGACCCGAGGATATCTACATTATCTTCAGGATTGATTTTGTAGAAGTGGCTTCAGTATAGAAATTGGGCAGAGTTCAGTGATTCAACCTCTTGCTTATTGTTTCCACCACGCTCCATTTTCATGACTCATCCAATTGGAAGTATCATAGTTTTAGAATAGATCACTTTAAGTGAACATCAAGGACAACACTGTCCACATCCATTACTTTCATTCTTTCTTCCTTTAGCTTTTGACAAGCATATACTGGATAATATTCTTTTCCAGCACAGGTGACTGCCAGGGAATGGTTTGTCTACAGTTGACCCTTAATCTCTCACGATCCCCATGGTGCCAATATGAATTCATGCAAGCCCACCTACGGTATTACATGATCTGTGTACAGGATCCATGTCAGTAATGGTTGTCACGCCCAAGTATATGAACATATTCAAGAATATATCTTAATAATGAAAAAAGAAGCATGAAGTATTGTTATAGCGATGTCCAAGTACCCTGAGATTTGGGTCAAGTTTATTTGATGCAAAGAGTTGTATGCATGCCTAACAGCTCATTGCCACATAACATGTTTCCGTTAATGATAGATGAAGGGAGAATGAGGTTATATAGATTATCTGGCACTAAAAGGAAAGAACTGGCATTCTGGAATTCGCAGTTTAGTGTAGTCAGCACATTGGCAGGGCAACAAACATGAAGTCTTTTGAATGCAAGTTTCTTGATGGAAACACTACACGTGATTGTCACTTTCCAAAATCATTTCTCACTCACTCTCAAACCAAATACCAAATCCACCACTTCCCATTTTTTTTATATAAGTAGTTATAGGAAACGATATGGCTACTTATCACTTATAAGCACCAAATCCATGCGACCTTTGTTTTGAGTTAGAATGGCAGCTTCATCATAAACCTTTGCTTCTATAATATATTTAATAGTAATTGCTGATATCTTGTTCCTTTTTATTTGAAACAATGTGTGGTGTTCACTCTATATCCAAAATATGTGGGTAGAGGATTAAATTGAATTTAGTCTGATTGTAAGATTGCTTGGTCTGGAACAGGTTATTGAGTTCTCTAACACATGCGCTACAGAGCTCGGGCATAGATCTGTCACAGGCCAGTATCTCCGTGCAAATCGATCTTGGCAAGCGAGCGATTAGTAGACCTACCACTGCATCTAGTGCTAAGGTAAATTTGGCCATTTTTTAAGTTTCAGGTTATTTTTCCTTGTGGGGATAGGAATCAATAGACTGAAAAGGAGTGAAAAGATCATCTTTCAACCTGGGGATCTCTTCCTTTAACCTCAATGTCCTCTTCTTCTTCTTTTTTCCCCGGTCCTTCTGGCTTCAATGAAGGTTATTCTCCCTAAGAAGAAGACGAAAATGTGTGTGTGTGAAGGTGGTGTGTGGGTTGTTCAACACAACTGCCAGAACAACATTTCAAGAGGCATGCCAAACATAGTTGTCATTTTCATTTCAGACCCCATTTTGGTTTGACTTGGGACTAAAGCCTTTTAGCTGATTTGGCATTTCGGCATTTCAGTATTTTATTTCAGCATTTTGGTGTTTCATTTCAAAGTTCTTTTTCAGTGAAGTTTTAGAATTTCAAAAATATATCATTAAAATTTACAAAAAGTAAAATTGACATATATGATATATGCTATACTTATTTAAATCATTCTACTGAATCGACAATGCAACATGTTATTTCTACATGCCGAATAGGCGAATAGTATATGGGCCATGCTTGTGTATAACAATGTGAAATTAGGACATCGCTACTCAGCTCTCATTCCCAATTGTCAAAGCAATAGCCTAAAATAACTTAAAATAAACACATTCACACAATCTATCAACTCAACTCAAGTAGGCTCGTAAGTGCCTAGGTCAAAATGAAGAGACTCTTCCTTTAAAAATAAAAAAATAAAAATTGCACTATTAGCCCTCTGTTTAGCCAAAATCTGGCAACATCGGCCTGTTTGGCTGAACATGCTGAAATCTAGACCGAAATGGCTAAATAGGTCCGAACAAGTCTGAATTTCAGCCTGTTTGGCTAAACCGACACAAATTGACTGCTATATACCAAAGACCTTGAGCAGCTATGAGAGGTCAACATTTAGATGATCCATACCATTGCTATGTAGCACAAATTATATACCAAGTGCAACAGAGAGCTAGGATCTGCTAGACTCCTTTGTATCTGGGGGCATATTGTATCCACTGTGGGCTCTTCCTATCTATAAATTGGATCATAGCATCATTTAACCCTTGAATGAACTTTGGGGCGATGGGAAACTAAGTATTTCCTTGGGTCAAGGATCCTACGTTTATTTCCAAAGTGAAAAAACTAGGACCAAAAATTGTGACTCAATTATTTCCTTGGTTTTGGTTTAACACGAGTAAATAAAAAATGTCAACCAGGACAACTAGGCCTAATTTCACCACAAGCCCAGATAGAGTTGGTTTTCATGACCCAGTCATCTGATATGATAGTTCCAAGTTGAATCGACTTGGGGAGCTCCTAGTTGACCAGATGGGTTTATAAATTATTCTTGTTCATTAAGGTTTCTTCTTCTTTTTTCCTACACTTATTTTTGGTATTGCTCAGGATCATGGGGACCCTTCATCCTGCAACAGGGCCATGCCACATTCAAGGGTGGCCAGCAGCGGTGAAGACTCAGAGCAAACACATAAGAGGCCCAGGACAGATAACAGATAGTACTTGTAGTTGCAAGCTTCTCTTCTTACTTGGCCTTGATCTTGCCCGGTTGATAAATTATTGTTTCAGTGTACATGCTCCTTTTATGGTTTGTTGGCGCAGCTCGCAAGCCAATTAGGTATTCTTTCATTCGTGGTTTTCTTCCGATACAGGCTTCCATGAAAATTTGAGAAGCTGCTTTTCTTTCAAAGCTTCCATTCATGTGAGAAGTCTGTTCTGCTTTTCTTTTTATCTCTCTTTCATCCTTTTTTGTGATTCCTTTGTTACAGAATTTCATGGATGTATAAGACACCTCTACTACTAATGCATTTTTCCTTTCAATTTGGGCCTATTGTTACCTGTAGCATCTGTCATGATACTTTACAAACAAAGTAATTGACAGACAATTCAGGAGCAGAGAAGTGATGTTTGTATCCATGTTGATTCTTTTGATTCATATTTAAAATTTTAACTTTTTTCTTCTTTGGTTCAATTTTTGTCTGCTGGATGAAATTTCCTCAATCGTAGTGATTTGACCTTCTAAGATTTTTTGAAGAGGTGGGTAGCTAGTTTGTACCCCTTACTCTGGTGTGTATCATGTCTTTGCATCATTCGTTTTTTTAAGTATCACTTGTATTTTTATCAGTGTACAAAGATGTTCATAGACTGAGCCCATGTCCTTGGAACACCCTTTCCCGGCACTAAGTTTATCTGTGATTCTGTGAATGAGGCCATGTCCTTGGAACAGTGTTTCCCAGCACCAAGTTTTTTTGTGAATCTAAGTACCTGTAATTGGTCGCAGCAAAGCACAAAAACTCCTCACTCACAGGTAACTCAGCTCATCAACATGCCCTGAATCTACATTTGAGCATTAATTCTGTTACTTTTGAAAGATCCAAACAGGAACACACACACACGTGTGTGTGTGTGTGTGTGTGTGTGTGTGTGTGTGTGTGATCCAAAGAATTTTAAGGATTTGTAAAATTGTCTGTCCACTCTGGTTCATGAAATCTCAACTCTGTAATTTCTGAGTAACAAGAAAAAGTAAAAGGTTTTTGCTAGGTGGGGTGTAGCCTTTACCTTAATATGGTCCAACTATCATTATTATCATTTGTAAATGTTCAATTGGTCATAATTATTACTCAGTTCTCCAAATTATATGAAGAGAATAAAGTAACAATAGTCCCATAAGCAATCAACCGTGATAGATGAAGGACTCAATTCAATTATCTGAAAGTCCAAACAATCAGATATGAGAAACCAAATGTCGATAATGGTGCAAACAACACTTTGATTTAATGATCCTAATTGAAGGATGTTATTCCTTATAATTTTGGGGTTTTCATGAGGGTTTAGGGTTTTTTGAGGTTGAGAAAGAAGTGGGAAAAAGGGTGGGGTAGAGAGAAGATCAAGATCGCGACCGTTGGATACTTTTGTCAAAAGAAAAATACCCAAACTTTCAGTTATCTCCTTTTGGAAAAAAAACTCAAACTCCTATTATTAATTAGAGATTAGTGGGTTCCACTAAAAAAAAATTTGATAGAAGTCCCAACTTCAATTATTCAGACATATACAATGTTAAATGTTCACCTTTTTTTTTTGGCTTAGTTGGCTCAACGACCAGGAATATGGAAGGAAACTCGCCCCCTGTAGGGATCGATCCGTGGAGGGTGCTGTGGGAGTGGGGGTTTCCACGGCAACACCCTATGACACCCTGTTAATGTTCACCTTAATGTCTACCCTTTTCTTATTATATTGTAAGATCAATAAGAATACAATACATTTGTAATACAAAGGTCAATGTATACAAAGGGATTGCAACAAACCATCAGCAGCTGAAGATAGCGACAGCAACCACATGATTAGCTTGGTTTGGTTGCAGAAATCATGACAAAAAACCCATTCCTCACACATGTGAAACCCACATGCTTTGCAGAAGTCTTCCAGTTCACTTATAGTAGATATATAAGTTGAAGCTTGAGGCTTGCCCTATGTACTGCATGGGAGAAGCAAAATAATGTAAAATGGATACTGACACCTCCATACAAATCAGGCTTATGGCAAGAACCAGAATTCAGAAAATATGTAGTGACTTTAGTTTGAATGACCAAGGCTGAGACATCATATTATTGAAAAGAAGACATGTGCATTGCAATTTGCTTGGCAGGATGGAAATTCATCATTCTTAAAAAAGCTGCATTTTTGTGTCATGAACCATGCAGGGAAGAACCTCTAGGGTAACAATTATCTTGCAGTAAGTGACCATTATACTGCAGTAATTATCATGTTTTTAACCCAAGTGACTTCAAGATGTGTCTTTTACTCTGTGAATATATGCTTATATGCAATATAATACCGGGCGCTTTTATATCCCTAGTGTACCTGCATGGCTGCATCCAAGGGATACAATATTGGTATTGGTATTAGATCATGTACCCATATTTGCAAGGTAGTATAGCATATTTCATTGTTAGAAACTACCATTTCAAATAGCACACTTAGTTTCTTACTTTTGAACAGTAAAAATGATAGGAATTTAAACAATGATAATTTCATTAAAGTCCAAATGTTTTATGTAATATAATAGTTTGCATAAAATCTTAATCTAAAAATATGAAATATGAAATATGAAATTTGAAATTTGAAGTTACTGATACGATGGCCAAATCTCTATAATTAGTGTCTCCTTGATATGAAAAGATGCGGAGTCGTATCTCGAATCCCCATGTCCATGTCCGTATCTATATCTATCTATGGCCATCCTAGGATATTTTCATGATTGTCAAAATTTCAACAGACAATCAGCATTTTAAAAATAATTTTTATCATATCATATTTGCCAAGTACCCATTAAATATGTACCACGATACATTGCATTAATGTTGATCCATTGCTTCATACATTCATGTTAAAAGACTTGTTCTAATCATAGAAATTTCAAACATTCTAAAAAAGATCTCTTCTTCTTTTTTTTATATATGTCGGAGGGTGTTCCAGTCCTTTGGGCCGGACTAATCCCTTCGGGCCTCATTTTGGAAAAGATCTCAACAATAGGAAATGGATAAAGCTTCATTTATGGAATTATTGTTTCCATGAAACTGTTTTTTAATAAAATATGATATAAAGGTAATAAATAAGAGAAAAAAAAAACACAGGGAATATGCTAGATAGACATTGAAGTAGATCTTCGATCCAAGGAATTGCAGATTTAGAATTTTAATAGATGAAGAGATGAAGAATATATAACATAATGAGAGAATCTGGTAGAAACAGAGATAAGGGGACAGTATGAAGGTGGGATGCTGACAGTAACGGGCCAGAATTTTAATTTTTTCTTTTTGGGTTGGGTTGGGGGGGGGGGGGGGGGGGGGGGGGCGCAATAGTCGATTAACAGCGACAAAGTTAGGGTTTTTTTTTTTTTTTTCTAGGGGGATTGATAATATCTTCATATTTGTTGGTTTTTTACTCATTATTTATAAATAAGTTTATTTATTTTTTTGCAGATATTTTTACTAACATTTAAAGAAAAATCCAAAATTTGAAATAGTTCAATATTTTTAAAGACATAATTTATCAATACTATAATAAATTCAAAACGCTCAAAATAATCATTTACTCCTTATTTTAGGACCAAGAGTTGTATCTCACTCTAATCAAAGTCTGACATATATTGGATCGATCACATATAAACTAACCCACCTATAATTAATTAGTGAAAATTAGTTAATTGGTTACTTGTGATCGTTTAATAGGCTACAATGCATACTATAGAAATGGATGGTTGAAAATCCATTGATTTGTTGCTTGTGATCGTTCGGTGGACCACAATGCATTTGATAGGCATGGATGGTTGAGAGCATACCAATTATAGCCATTAACAAATGCCATAAAATGGTGATGAATAATCAAGGAATATATCCATGCTGCTTAGTATAAAGGGCCGCCTGATTTGGTCCCACCTTAAGATTGAACCTATCATATTTTAAATGTATGCTCAAATATGGTGGGACCAACTTCTATTTGAATCCAAAGGATAGCCAAAGTTGCCCAAATCCATATAGTTGTTAGAGAATGATTCTTCTTAAAGTGTCATTAAAGAGAGATCCATTTTGGAGAGAAAAGAGGAGAGAACGAATGATTTAGTCCTTAGTTAAGTGATTGCAACTCC
The DNA here is from genome assembly GCA_012931725.1 of Litsea cubeba. Lineage (NCBI taxonomy): Eukaryota > Viridiplantae > Streptophyta > Magnoliopsida > Laurales > Lauraceae > Litsea > Litsea cubeba. The sequence continues at coordinate 136,016,209 of CM022945.1, forward strand.
TTAAGACTTGGATAATGACCTAAGCAAGCAAAAGACAAAATTATCATCAATTCTTTTTAAATTTCCTTCTTTCGTGAAAAAAAAAAAGAAAAAGAGATTAGGAGGGGCAAAAGTGCAAGAAATCAAAAAACCCTTGAAAATTTGAAACCTAACCCTTGTTTCCAAAAACACAAAAAAAATGTTGATGGCCCCTCCTCGACCTACCCTCCCTCCGTTCCTGGTTAGTTTGGTGAGTTCTATTTTTACACCCATCCCTATTAAAGGCTATTTTCTTACATGTGTAGTAACCAATATAACTTCAATTATTCAGCTACCTTATATACAATGTTAATGTACACCTTAATGTCTATCCTTTTCTTATTACATTGTAAGATGAATGAGCATACAATACAATTGCAATACAACTTTAGAGCCCTACAATAGCAGGACATGTTTAACTTCACAAAATAGTCAAAGTATACCAGGGAAATGCAACAAAACCTTCAGCAGGTGAGAGAGCACAGCAACCGCATCATTAGCTTGGTTTGGTTGCAGAAATCATGACAAAAAAAACCATTCCTCACACATGTGAAGCCCACAAGCCCACATGCTTTGCAAAGGTCTTCCAGCTCGCTTTCAGATATATAAAAGCGATTGCTTGAGGCTTGCGCTATAGACTGAATAGAAGAATTCATCATTCTTTAAAAAACTGCATTTGCATGTTAGGGTCACATTGAATATACAAAAGATAAGAGCAAAAATGGTGGATTGGTGTCATTTTTGTGTCATGATCATCACCATGCAGGGAAGAACCTCTAAACAAAACAATTATCGAAAGTAACTTCGAGATTAGTCTTATACTCTGTAATATATGCTATATAATACGAAGGCACTTTTTATATCCCCATTCCCCAAAGTACCTGCATCCAAGCAGATACAATACTGGTATTGGCATTAGATACTGCACCCATATTTGCAACGTAGAAAGTATCAAGTATTCCATTGTTGAAAGCTAGTATTTCATATAGCAGTATTAGTTTCTTACTTTTGAGCATTAAAAATGATAGAAATTAGTTTCTTAATAATGGATATGATGGCCGAATCTGTGTCTGTCTCCTTGATATGAACAGATGCATAAGTCATATCTCCAATTCCCACACCCATGTCCTTATCCATCTTCGTCTCAGGCCATCATAGGATATTTTCATTATTATCAAATTTCAACAACCAATCAGAGTTTTAAAAATCATTTTAGCATATCATATTTGCCACGTACTTATTAAATATACACCATGATACATCACATAAATGTTGATACATTGCTTGACATATTCATGTTAAACTACTGGTTCTAATCCAAGAAATTCCAAAAAATCAGGAAAGCTTTCAAAAATAAAAAATGAAAAAAGCTTCATTTACAGAATTATTTGTTTCCATAACTATTTTTGAATAAACTATGATTAATTTGATCTAAAGGTAATAAATAAGAGGGGGGAAAGTTCGAATGGAATATGCATGTTAGACATTGAAGAGCTAGGGTTTAGATCTTAGATCCAAAGCAGTGCAGATTTAGATTTTAGACAGAAAGAAGAGATGAAGAATATAATGTAATGAGAGAATATGTAGAAACAGAGACAAGGGGATGTGAAGGTGGGATGCCAAAGGTGGCTATTAACATACTATTTTGCAGTTGTTAGATATGTATTCCTCATTATAATATATTTATGTACACTCTAATGCCTACATTCTTGCATATTACAAACTTTTCACTGTCAATCTGTACCTCTACAGTATATATACACTCCATTAAAACAGATATATATATATATTCATATTTCCCAACAAATTTATCACAAAACCAAGGAAACAAAAAATGATAATTACCAATATTTTACACAATATAAATAAAAGCTTAAAAGTAAAAAAAAAAAAAAATACACACAAAAACAGCAAAATATTTTAATCTTGTATATATGTAAATCTACTATGGGAAGGAATGTATGGATACTCCGAAGAACTATAAGCATAGTAATGCTTGCTTGTTAAGAAATGATGACTAACAGGAAAATGTTTCTCAAAATTTTTTCCACCAAATGTATTTTAACTCAAAACTGCTAATTAACAACAATCACAGCGCATGGACAGAGAACATGCACTTAAGAAATGCTTGGAACCATCGGATGGCATGAGGATTCATATGATTGCACAACTGCTGCAAACAAGGTGTACAGTAGATGGCACATAGCTACATGATCAAAACAAGTCAATTCTTTAACCTCTGGTAAGAGGATATTTGATCATTGAAGTTTGGTCCATGACTTACATTTCAGTTTTAACCATCTTTTAAATGGCAACCAGAGTGTTAGGAATCATCCATCCATGTAATTTGGGTGAACACTATGGGAAGTGATTCCCATGTTGTGTCTTGTATTCTAGGTATACCGGATTGGTCCATTGGGTTTGCCAAGGACCAAGCTATGGGTCAGGTTATTTTGGTAATTGTACCGAGCTTTCTTAGAGGCTAAAAAAGAGAGAGTTCTAGCAAGGCTCTCCTAAGCTGGAATAGCACTGGTCCCACAAATCAAAGTTGATTATATCTGTTTTTTGCATGATGAAACTGGAAAATTCAGTTCTGATTGGATTTATCTTGATTTTGGAGAACGATCAACAGGCAAAAAAAACAACCATAATCGACTTTGATTTGTGGGACAAGCATTGTTTCAGCTTAGGATAAGCTAAGCTTCAGCTTAGGAGAGCTGACCCCATATATATATATGTATATATATATGGGAAATGTTCCTATGAGGGTAACTCTCACACTACTGTGAGGGGGGGGGGTGGGTGGTGTTTACCATCATATTTAGGTGGTTGGCATTGGATATGGATCTAATGGGTCCCTCCTCCCTTACTCTCATAGTAGTCTGAGAGTCACTCTCATAGGAGCATATGCTCCCTATATATATATATATATATATATATATGCTCCTATGAGAGATAGGATGGGGGGCCCTCACATCCATATCCAATGCCAACAACTTAAATGTGAGGGCCCCCACTCTTATCTCTCATAGTAAGGTGAGAGACGCTCTCATAGGAGCATTATATATAATGTTAAAGAGTTAGGTTTCTCTTTGGCCATGGACATAAGAACATCGTCAAACCACGTAAATCGTCATGTGTTTTCTCTTTCTTGATCGTCGAATGCAGGTACTTCCGCACACACGGCACAACACTGTCCATGATCTTAATAGAGGTAACATCTATACATAAGTTCTTTGGCTATGAAGAAGATGATAATAGAAATCTTAAAAAAAAAAAAAAAAAAAAAAAAAAAAACTATAATAAACATTTATGCCTCGTTTAGGGTGTCTTTAGTACCCCCAAGATGATGGTGGATTAGATACAGTAACACCAAGCTTTTGGCAGTTTGGGAAAACCAGAAGCACAACAGATCAGATGTAGGTTTTCTGCTTTTTCCACCCAAAATGGATATACAAAACAGAAAGCAATTGATGATATAAATTTGAACATATTCCCACATACCAACTTTCTCAGGACTTCCTAAAACATTCATAGTAAATGTAAAGTTGATCAACATTTGGCCAATACCTGGCTCAGAATCCTCAAAATTGGAACTGGGACAAGTGTTACATCAAGAATGAAAGTTGTAGCAACAAAAACCCCTCCAGGTCTCAGTATGCGACTTATTTCTGCTACCTACAAAACAAAAAACTACCAAATTACAGAATGCATTGCTAATTTTCCAAATTACAGAAAACATTCCAAATCCAGTATGCACTCATTACAGCTTCGAGTAAGTAAAACTTGATACTGCAGATCACAAGCTGACTGTAAACATGAATTACAAGATATCCTTGTGCTTCAGTTTGTGCATGTTGAGCCCATGGATAAGATATCCAGATTACTGATTGATGGGGTCGGCCATGGATAAGATATCCAGATTATTGATTGATGGGGTCTGCCATTGATAAATCTGCTCTTAGAACAAAACAGATTGGAATACCCTAGCCATCAATCTTTTTTTATAGAATGCAGATAGTTGCTGGGGTTCTTTGTTAACTGTTTATTCGCAGGCCAATAGGCCTTTGATGAGTGGTTTCGGATCGTAATTCTATATCATTCTATAGTTTTTTTCAAAAAAAATAGCAATTTACGAGGACCAAGAATGAGAACCAAATGTGTTTAGCCAGACCACAATGCAATAGAGAACATGCACAAAATAATATCAGTTACAAAAGGGAAACTAGCAGCTTAAAATATGATTTTTCGTTCTACTCTCTTGATAGATGACCTCATAAAGGTAGTAATACTTACAGCAGAAGATGGCGATGGCCAACAGTGCAATGCAGCACCAGCATGTACTGCATCAATGGAACTTGAAACAAATGGGAGTCTAGAGATATCAGCCCTAACCAAGGTTAAGTTCCTGGAAGAAAGAAATATAGTTATTAAATAGAAAAGCACCAAAGATATGTTTCAATCCCACCTTTTGGAATGGATACAGGTGTCCAATAGCTATCTAGGTGTGCAAGTGTACAACTCCTCTTGTATCATAGACTCGGAAAGTTCATTGCAACTCTACCATGTTGCCAAAGAATCAGTTTACAAATTCTATTAAAAAAAGCTTAAAAACAATAAAAACTTTATAAACCTTCAGACATTCACTTAGATCTGAAAATGTTCAATTATTAATATATATTTTTTCATCAAATTCAAGCTTTTAACCATTCTCATCTTCTTCTTTTTTTCTCTCTTTTTTCCATGAAGAATACATTCTCCATTAATTTGAACAACGCAATCAGTGAAATAAAAAACTATAAAATATAGGAAAATAAAAAATAAATAAAAAAATAAAAAAACAGAAAGATAATATTACTAATTGACTATTAAGTTAAAAACTTATTCCATTATATTCTTCTTCAATTTCAACGTACTGCTCTTGCTGTTCAGCTTCAATTCATTAATCCCGGCAGCCTGATTTGAGCATTTCATGCATTAAGCTTCCAGGAAGTCACCACAAACTTCAAAATATCCAAGGTATAACCCTCAAAAAGGTGAAACAAGTGACTACAATCCAATTCATTTGAAACAACTAAGTTCCTCCGTCAGTGACCAGATAGAACTGAATTAAAAAAAAAAAAAAAACTCACATGGGCCATCCCAGTAGCCCTGTACCAACTTATTTCAAATGAGATTTAATTCCATCGGCAGATGGAACACATTGAATCTAACAATAGTCTAAGGTTCATATCAAAGGCAACTTGATGAAATTGGAAGTGGATACAAAAAAGTATGTTAAATTATCTAATTCCCTCTTCAAAGAAGATAAAATACTTAATTTTGAAGATATATCATATATCAATGTGAGAATATTATTGTATCTGCAATACTTGCTGAAGTCCTAAAAAGATGTATCATTGATGTTATACATGTATAAAATATATAATTCACATTATATGCATTGCACAATGTAAAGTAATAATTTCAAACTTTAGAAGAGAAGTAATACTCTGTTGGAATGTTATCCTTTTTGATATACTCGTCACACTGCCGAAGCATATTCTCTGAAAAGTCCAAAGCAACCACATGCGAATACATTCCACTCTTAGAAAAAAGCCTTGAAAACATCCCACTCCCACAGCTTGCATCGACAATGGTTCCACCCACAGTGGGCTGCAGGTAACTTCTGGCCATTTCAAACTGTAATGAATTTATAAGCGTGAAAATATATATACACTTGCAAATAGAGTAATGGGACCAAATCAATGTGCAAGTAAAACTGAATGGGATAAAGATCATAACCAAACAAGGGAAATCAAGCAGATTTTTTCCAAAAAAAGTAGAAGTGATGATGCAAAAGAACATGTGTCATAAAGAACTGATACTGATATGATGAATAGCCACTACCATAGCGCTGTTTGTACACCCATCCATTATAAATAACTATTTAGTATACCATTATTTCATACAGAGCACTTCTGTAAAGTGTCGAATATTAATTAGACAATCAATTTTCAAATCTGCTTCATGCTTGCACCTGTATTTTATGGCTTCTATTTGTAAAATCAATGATGATCCCCAGCTCTATGTAATGCTAGAATTCTGCAATGGATTTCCAGTTCATGGTGCTGTGGAAAAGAAATCCCCCCCCCCCCCCCCCCCCCCCCCCCCCCCCCCCCCCCCCAACAAAAAAAAAAAAAAAAAAAGGTTGTTATGCAGACTCGTTGGACAAGGTTTTTTTTATGATGATGATGAGTTTTCCATGGACTCAAAGGAAATCAAATCCAAAATTTTCCTTTTCCCATGCGGAAAAGCACCACACTAAGACACATAAAAGTGGCGCCCAAGGAGAATTGGAGCATAGCACTGGGGAATCATCGACTAATACAAAGGTGCCCTCGGCTGAAATCAACTAGAGGGACCCACTTTGTTAAATCCAAATTGCTGCCTTTAATTGGTGGTGAACCAAATTTCACTCCAATTGGAGCGGGCCCTACCATCAGATTCATCATCATCATCAAAGCCTTGTCCCAACTATGTTGGGGTCAGCTATATGAATTATGTTTCCCCATCCCAATCTATCCTGGTAGATAGAACCAAAAGGTTTTGTTTTATTTTTATTATTTTGAGTTCCATGTGATGTGTTTATACTAGCCAAGGCCTTTGGATGTATTTGCTTTGTACATGTTCCTAGAATTCGGAGACAAATTGAATATCAGAACTATCAAGTGCATTTCTTAGGACTTCCAGTTCTGAAAAAAGGATATAAAGAATACATGGTAGAAGTGTCAGAAAGTTTAGCCATATGGACATATAACCTTTTCAAAAAAAAAAATGTTCCCTTCTGTTCTTCTAAAAGTAAGGGCCTTTCCAATCTATATCTTCTTCAAAGAGAATAAGAGTGATAACATAATTCTTCCCATGCTTGTCGTTCCTAGAAAATGCTGATAACAGTGCTAACCATGTTACTACAAATTGTGACTCACCTCCACAACAAACAAAAATCATGAATACATACACTTGAAGGAAAATATAGGAGAGTCTTCATCTAATCAAGCACGACCTCCAGAAGTGGTTCATGAATGATGAACCAATTTCTCCAAATGTCTTCTTTTAGAGACTGTTTCAGGTCACCTGTGCCTGTTGAGTTTCACAATGGTGTTCATGGTGATCTCCCCACTGCCTTATGCAAAAGGAGGAGTGCATATATATTGAGCATCCAATTGATTACTTTATTTCATATAACTTCAACTAAACTATTTATCATGCTTTCTTGTTTTCTAATTCTTCTGTTCATATTCCTTCAGTGTTCGTGAAGCTCTTTCACATCAAAAGTGGAAACAGATCATGATTGATAATATAAATGCTCTTGAGAAAAGTCAAACTTGAGAGCTTGTTAAGTTGCCAAATGGAAAACGTGAAACTGAATGTAAAGCTCAAATTCAATGGCAATATTGAAATATATAAGATCAAGCTTGAAACAAAAGATTTTACATAGGCTCCGGAGATTTATTATCATGAGACATTTGCACGAATTGCAAAGTTAAACTTTGTTCGAGTTTTATTATTTCCTGCAACAAACATGTCACATCCATCTCAGTTGGATGTTAAAAATTCATTTTGAATGGAGATTAAAAGGCAATAGTGGTATAGCTCTCTTCCTCCCAGTCTTATTCCATCACACCCTGGGTTCGTTTGCAAGTTAAAGAAATCTATGGCCTCAAAACACCCACTCCTGCATGGTTTGACAAATTTAGTCAAGCCATGTTGAGTTCTAGATGTTCTTGGAGCCATGATCATACCTTGTTCTTCAAGCAGTGTGTGGGTATAACAATAATAATTGCTTACATCGATGAAATTATTGTAGGTATAACAAAAATAATTGTTTATATCGATGATATTATCGTAGATAGTGATAATTCAACTAAAGTTCAGTCCCTAAAAGATTTTATTGGTCGTGATTTGCCACTAAGGTTGTGAAAAAAAAAATTTATTGTTTTGTTTTTTTTGGACATTGAATTGGCTCATTGATAAGTCCACAAAATTGTAGTTTTAATTCAATATTTCATGAGAATTTATGGACTTAATTAAAGTAAAATGCATCAAATTAATTGTTTTTTTACAAAATCAAGCAACTGGTCTTTCATGTTTGAATTTAAGTCAAATCACCAAAATATTTAGAAAAATGCATGTTTTGGTGAAACTATCAATTTCTTCATTATAAACTACCACTGTTCATAACTTTTTATTCACTCGTGAAATGACATGATTTCTTCGCACCATGGTGTAGAGCACGAAAAATCAATGCACATGGTATACTCATGTGCAATCATATGGTGTCAATTGGCCCCATGCAGTAGCGCTATTCTTCTTGATAAAAAAAATTATTTCTGAATTAAATTTGATTGTTCTGTAGGAAACCTTGGGAATTGGGGGCCCGCAAGAAGTGGAAAATCAATAGAGAAGTAAGAAAAATTAAAGAAGACCCACCATGGGACCCTCCCTCCTTGGGCGTGAATCCCAAGGTAGGGGGCAGCTGGGGTGGGACCCATTATTGTTGCAAAAAATTCAGAATTTCAGTCCAAGTTTTGAGAGGGTTCCTTGCAAGATTCAAGATTCAAATTCAAAGGCAAAGAAGGAAAGAAATCCAAGACTTGTGGAGCAAGAGTCCAAGGAAGAAAAAAAGAAAGTAAAGAAAAAAAAAAGACAATTGCAAGATGATGAAGGATGTCCAAGCCATGCCAATTCAAAGAGTTGCACGCCCAACAAGGGGAGGGGGGGGGCCACCCCATTCAAAGTTGCAACAATTCAAATTTTCAGATTTGGATAGTTTTCTCTTAGGATCAAGTGGGGCCTGTAAAGAAATAGGCCAACAGGTCAAACCGACCTAATGGGTCAACTCAACCCATGTTCTGGGTCAGCCCCTGTATGAGTTGTCAATAGATTAGATAGATACTAATCTCTTTAGTTAAGGCTGTAATCTTGTAATTAGATCCTAGTTACCTTAACCTTTCATGTAATCTTGTAATTAGATCCTCTAATCTAGGCAATACTGTATTATATAAAGATTCATCGTCAATACAAAGATAAGCAATTCTCTTGCAATACTTCTCTCTCTTGTATGCTTCTAGTTTGTGTTTTGGATACTTTCACATGGTATCAGAGCCCATCGATCTGTTCATCCAAGCATAAGAGGAGTCCTGATCAACTGATAAGAGAATACTGTGTTTGGCTATGAGAAGCACTGCACTACTGTGATCAAAGGTGGCCCATCTGTTGATGATCATTCTACATCAGAGAAATCTCCCCATTCTGGTCGTCTATTTATCCTAGGAGTTCTGCATATTTTTTCGAGATTTTCTGATCATCTGAGGTAGGTCATTCTCCCTGTTTTGCACTTATCTCACTTGAGCAAATAGTTTTCATCAAAACCGTTCAAATTTATGGTTTCTCAAGATTTCATCAAACTTCCACCTAGAGGAGTTTCGGATTTTTGAGGCAAAGATCACTGTGTGATCTGATCATCCAGCTGATCATCCAGTGGGGCCCACAGATCAGATCTGTGCTCCAAATCAAGGTTGCCTGGGCCATTGTTTTGAACTTTTTGGACTGTTTTGGATCTGTTTACTTCCTGTGATTGTGATTCTTCATCTGATCATTCAGTGGGACCCCTAGCACTCATCTGTGCTCATATTATAGTCACTTGGACCTTCCTTATTGGAAAATTTCAGATCTGGTTAGTTGTTGTGGCTGGATTTCAAATCTGACTTCACTTCTGGGGCTGGATTTCTCATATATTCAATCTTGAGCAATTTGTTTTGTTACAATGTCTTCTGATCAAACTGTATCGGGAATTACTGTCAAACTTGATGTCACAAATTATCCCTATTGGTCCCATCTCATGCAAAATTTCCTCAAAGGTCAAAAAACTGTGGAAATATGTTGCTTAGCAGATCCCTACACCAGATAGTAAGGATGATACGTATGAGGAATGGGAAGCTTCCGTCGGGAAAATAAATTCTTGGATTGCCAATTCCGTCACTCCATCTATTGGAAATCAATTGGCAAAATTCAATTATCCTAAGGCTGCTTGGGATTATTTAGCACGATTATATACCCAGTCTAATGCTGCTCGCCGGTATCAGTTAGAATCAGAAATAAAAAATGCAGACCAAGGAAATAACTCCATTCATAATTTCTTCATCAAAATGACTGCCTTATGGGATCAACTGGCTCTAATGGAACCCACTTTTAAAACAACTGATGATGCTCACACCTTTGAAGTCTATAGGCAGCAGACTCGCCTGGTTCAGTTCCTTATGGCCCTCCGCCCTGATTTTGAACATGTTCGTGGTCAGTTATTACATCGGTCACCCCAGCCTTTCGTTGTCACGGCACTCTCGGAACTTCTGACAGAAGAGCAAACTCAACTTTCTCTTACAATGAAGAAACATGTGGAACCCACACATGTACTGTCAGCAAATGTTAGTACTCCACAGAATGATCGATCTTTTCCATCTGGTACCAATGACTTTTGCAATTATTGTAAGAAGAAAGGACACTGGAAACGGGACTGCCCAACCAGACCTCAAAGGCCAAATAATAAGAACAAACAATCTGGTCAACAAACCCATCGTGGTCCCATGCAATCTTATCCACAGCGACCCTATGCCGCCAATGTTACTGAAGATGATAGTTTTGTACCTCCACAAATGGATCTTACATCTCAGATTCAGGCTATGGTTGATGAGCGCATGCAACAGTTGTTTTTGGCTTCCTCCACTGGTTCTGCTTCTCAGATGGCCACTACACCCTCAGCCTCTGGTTCTGCCATGACCATTTCTGGTCCGTCAGGTACTCTTGATTCTACATGGATTTTTTATTCTGGTGCATCCTATCATATGACAAATGATGTTTCCAAACTTCATAATTGTTATACCCCTGCTAGCTCTCTCACCATCCATACAGCTGATGCCACTCCTCTCCCAGTCTCCCTTATTGGCTCCATTTCAAATAAGTTGATCTCTCTCACTAATGTTTTGTGTGTTCCTCACCTGTCTATCAACTTAATCTCTGTTAGTCAATTGACTTCGTCTGGATTTCTTGTCTCATTTTCTTCTACTGGTTGTTCTGTGCAGGATCCGCGCACCGGGAGACAGATTGGGACCGGCCTTAGGTCAGGAGGACTTTATTATCTCCACTCGCTGCATCTTCCATCATCCAGGATATCCCCTACCGCACTCGTTTCATCTACATCACCCTTTGCCCTTTGGCACTCTCGTTTAGGCCATTTATCTTTCAATAAAAATAAAGTTTTTATTTTCTAGTAGCGTTTTTGGAAACATTTCTGTATCAGACATTTCTACATGTTTTGGTTGCCATTTTGGTAAACAACATGCTTTCCCTTATAATAAAAGCACTTCTTTTACTACTGTTCCTTTCGCTTTGGTGCATTCTGATGTCTGGGGACCTGCCTCTCAGCCAACGAAAGGTGGTTCCATTTATTATGTGTTGTTTATTGATGATTTCACTAGATATACTTGGTTGTATTTAATGAAAAACCGTTCTGAGTTATACGCTATCTACACCACCATGGTTTCCACTCAATTTAACACGAGGATTAAAATATTCAGGTCTGACTCCGGGGGAGAATACATGTCCCACAAATTCCGTTCTTACCTGACCAGTCAAGGGACTCTAGCTCAATTATCCTGTCCTGCCACACCACAGCAAAATGGTGTAGCAGAACGGAAACACAGACATATCCTAGAAACTGTTAGATCCTTGATTTATTCCTCACATGTTCCTCTGCAATTTTGGGGGGGAGCAGTCCTGACTGCAATCTATCTGATTAACAGAACACCATCCTCTGTATTATCTGGCACATCTCCCTATGAAAAAAAAATTTCCTGTAAACCTGACTTGTCCTATCTCAAAGTTTTTGGCTGCACCTGTTTTGTTCTGTTACATGACAATGAGAGAACCAAACTTTCCCCAAAATCCACTGTCTGTGTTTTCTTAGGGTATGGCATCGAACAGAAAGGCTATCGATGCTATGATCCTAAAACCAATAGGTTACGGGTCTCTCGTAATGTCACCTTCTTGGAACATATACCTTTCTATACATTACCTACACAATCCCCTTCTCCTGAGCAACCTACGGTTTATCCTCTTGATCCCTTTCCAAACCTGTTTCCTTCCGATACCCCTTCCCCTCCACCCCTGCAGGTATATCATCGTCGGCCCAAACCTCCGTCTGCCCCTTCGGACTCCGCAGCCCCACCTCCTCCTTCTGATCATGGGCCTATCTCCTCTGCTCCAGATGTGCAGGATCCTCCTCAAACTCGAAGGTATCCAGTGCGTACCAGAATCCCTCCCTCTAGATTTGGCTTTGTTTGTACTGATCATTTTTCTCCATCAATAAGTCCTTCCTTGCAGCTATTCATACCTTGGCAGAACCACAATCCTATAAAGAGGCCATTGCTCATCCGAACTGGATGTCTGCCATCGCAAAAGAACTTGCAGCTCTGCAGAAAACTCAAACATGGGATCTTGCTCCTCTTCCCTCCGGGAAACGGGCTATCGGCTGCAAATGGATATTTAAGATCAAGACCAAATCTGATGGATCTGTTGATCGTTACAAGGCTCGCTTGGTGGCCAAAGGCTACACACAAGAATATGGGGTAGATTATGAGGAGACCTTTGCTCCGGTTGCTAAGATGACAACTGTTCGTACTTTTATCATTGTTGCCGCTGTTAGACACTGGCCCCTCTATTAGGGCTGCACAAAAATAACCGTAACCCGCCAAACCGCCCGCCCCGCCCCGCCCCGCCCCGCTAAAAGTGGATATACGTCAAAACCGCCTTTAGGCGGGCGGGCGGTTTCAATCCGTACTAATGAGCGGGCGGTTACGGTTTGACATTTGAGTGGGCGGTTTCAAACCGCCCCGCCCGCTCATTATTAAAAAAAAAAAAAAAAAAAAAAAAAAAAAAAAAAAAAAAACCTCTTCATCTATTCTTTATGGATAACACTTCTACTCTAAATCCTAGTGCAATCCAATACAAGTCTAGATTATATTGTATGAAAGTTTGACAACCTTACAATTTTATCACTAAACTAAACATTGATGTTTATTATCTTTTATCAATTATTATTCTAACTATGATTTTTTTTTATTGCAGGATTGCTTCAAATTATATATCGATCTTTACGAACTTGAAGTTTAGATTTTGAATTTCTTTTAGCATTTGGACATTGAATTTTGAAATTTGGAGGTTTATTTATTGAAATTTAGACATTGAATTTTCGAATTTAGATGTTTCTTTGTTAGGTTTTTGACTTTTGGACGTTAGATTATATAAGTGATTGTATTTTTTAATTTTGGTGATGCCTTTGGACTTTAATTTTACATTGATATAATTAGTTGAAAATTTTTTTTTATTACTAATTATTGACTTTTATTAAAAATCATGTTTAATTTTTATTATTTATGTTAAGTACTTTGAAACTTTAGTTACATTCTATTAGAAATAAAAAAAGAGAGAGATAGGTACAAATACCAAACCGCCCAACATACCGCCCAAGTCGCCCGCTAAAAAACCGCCCAAACCGCCTATACTTTGGGCAGTTACGGTTTCTATTTTTTACAAACCGCCATAAAACAAAACCGCCTAAACCGCCGCCCAAGCCGCCCGCCGTGCACCCCTACCCTCTATCAGCTCGATGTCAAGAATGCCTTCTTGAATGGATTCCTTCAGGAAGAAATCTATATGAATCCTCCTCCAGGCGTCGTGAGACCTCCTTATTATGTATGTCATCTCAAACGTGCTTTATATGGACTCAAATAAGCCCCTCGTGCTTGGTTTGAACGGTTTAGCACCAGCATCATCAGCATTGGTTTTTCTCAGAGTGCTCATGACTCCGCTCTCTTCACTAGCTATTCGCGATCTGGCTGTGTTTTCCTGTTACTCTATGTCGATGATATGATTATCACTGGCAATGGTGCTTCTGGTATTCTATCCTTGAAGCGTTTTCTTCATCGACAGTTTGAGATGAAAGATTTGGGTCATCTGCGGTACTTTTTGGGCATTGAGGTTGCCTACTTTCCCACAGGATACCTTTTTTCGCAAACAAAATACTGCAATGAAGTTCTCCACCGCGCTGGACTCACAGATCTTAAGCCCATCTCTACTCCGATTGAACAAAATATGAAGCTTCGAACTACTGATGGAGATCTACTTTCTGATCCAACTCGTAATCGTGAAGTGGTCGGCAGCTTGGTTTATCTGACCATTACCAGACCAGATATTGCCTATGCGGTACATGTGGTAAACCAATTTGTTGCGCGACCCACTCATATTCACTGGGCTGCTGTACTGCGCATACTGAGATACTTGCAAGGAAGTTCCAACCGCGCCCTTCTTCTTTCCTCCAGTTAGAATCTTACTCTGCATGGCTATTATGATTCCGACTGGGCAGGAGATGTCAATGATCGGCACTCTACCACAGGCTTCTCCATCTTTCTTGGCTCCTCTCTCATCTCTTGGAAGAGCAAGAAACAGGAAGTTGTCTCACGCTCTTCCACTGAAGCTGAATATCGTGCTGTATCTCACACCACTACTGAAATTATTTGGCTTCGCTGGTTACTTCGGGATTTAGGAGTTCTTGTTCCTAAATCTACCCCTCTTTACGGACAGTGAAAGTACACGGAAATTGGCAACAAATGATGTCTTCCATGAACGATCCAAACATCTTGAAGTTGACTGTCATTTCATCCGTCAACATGTTCGGAGTGGTACTATAAAGCTCTTTCAAATGTCATTAGCTGCTCAGATAGCAGATTTTTTCACCAATAGCTACTCCACTTCTCGCTTTTCGGAGCTAGTTTCCAAGCTCTCGATGGTCACTTTCTCCCATCCAAAGCTTGAGAGGGGGTGTAAAGAAATAGACCAACAAGTCAAACCGACCTAATGGGTCAGCTCGACCCATGTTCTGGGTCAGCCCCTGTATGAGTTGTCAATAGATTAGATAGATACTAATCTCTTTAGTTAAGGCTGTAATCTTGTAATTAGATCCTAGTTACCTTAACCTTTCCTGTAATCTTGTAATATGATCCTCTAATCTAGGCAATACTGTATTATATAAAGATTCATCGTCAATACAAAGGTAAGCAATTCTCTTGCAATACTTCTCTCTCTTGTATGCTTCTAGTTTGTGTTCTGGATACTTTCACAGGGCCCACGTGAAGAAAGTTTCAAGCCATGAAGAATTCTAAAAGTAGGAGGAGAATCTTGGCAAGCAAGCAACTCAATTTAAATTCAAATTTTAAAGAGCCCAAGATTCTTCTTCCAAGTTTCTAGAAATTATCTACAAATGAGATACAAATCAACTAGGCTTTCCAAAATTTGAAAATATTCAAATCTTGGAATTATCCAAGAAGTAGACGTCCACACCATATGGTTCCAAAATTTCACACGTCAACCCCACTCCTCCCAACTTTTGCAATAAATTTGATTTTTCCGATTTGAAATTATTTCAAGCCTAAGTGGGGCCCTTTCACTAGAGAAGAAAGCAAATCAAGAAGATAATGATAGAGCCCAGTTTTAAAAGAAAAGTTGTGCAGAAATTTCAAAGAGAAAACATTATCCAAGATGAGCAAAAATCTCTCCAAAAATTGCCAAAGAAGTTCCAAAAATTGTTGGATAAATCCAAACTTTCCAAGATTTGAAAAGTTTCAAACCAAGAAATTTATCCAAGATATGGACGTCCACCAAATGGAGTTTCAACTTTCAACACATCTCACGTCCACTCAACCCCTCCCAAGTTTTGGGACAAATCTGATTTTTCAGATTTGAAATTATTTCAAGCCAAAGTGGGGTCCACGAAATTTGCAACAAAGTCATTCTCTCCGGTTGAAAATAATTTCCAGACATGGGGCCCAAGATAGAAGTCTCCAAGCTTCCAATCAAGATCAAATTAGAAGCCCTGCCTTACAGACTTTCAAGAATCACTTTCTTCCATAATTTCATCATAAGTTTCCATAATTTCATCATAAGTTTCATTAGATGAAAGATATACATTTATAATGCAAATATGAACTAACCTTATCTTAAGGATAAGGATAACGTAATATCCTAACAATCCTAGTAATCATAACAAACAAGGATACGGTTTCTTCAACATATCGTAACAGCATTCTATTTTCTCTAACATCCACCCTCAATCACATGATCTTTTTAGGGAAAAGATCTTTGATTGGTAACATGAAAATAAACTGATCTCTAAAATAAGAAAAAAAATGGTAAATATCTTGCAAAACCGATCATCATGTCTTCTTGGTGATCGTCGTCTGTCCGTGAATCCATCACTGTCGCAACCCACTCCTTTTTTAGTCTGTCGGTGCCGGTGGCCCACTGGTTAGATTTGTCGCGATTTCCTCCAAAAACTTCGATCGTGCAATTTTGATGAAGATGTTGAGATCGTGCAATTTAGTGGATTAGATATTCACTCACCTCCAATCTCAAGCTTCTTCTCTTCTTTGAACCCTAGCTTGAGAAAGAGAGACGAAAATCCCCTTTTCTTTCCCTGTTACTAGTTTTTTCACAAAACCCTTCTATAAAGTGCCTTTTTTACTCCTTTACATAGATAACTTGCTTTCCAAGCAAGAAGAAGAAAGGAACGAAGAGATGATGAATAGATGGATTTGGGGGAAAATGAAGAGGAAGAAAGGAACGAAGAGATGGGGTTTGGGGATGGAGTGATCGGTTTCGAAGAATTCTTTGGTAGAGATGGCTCGATTGAGAGAAAAGGAGGACAGAGGGCGGGAGAGAATGGGTAGAGGGCAGGTCTTTTCTCGCTCTTTTTTAGACAAGATGAACGAAAAGTTGGGTTATGGTTTATGAAAACAAATGTCGCCAAAAATGCAACAACTAAGGCGAGAGGCTTTTTGCACTTAATTGATGTGGTTTTATCCCTTTTTTGACGTAGTGCCACTAATATAACTAATGGGCCATCTCTTTTGAGGATATAAAGCCCAAGAAAGTGCTTTTTGGGCCCCAAACTCATGAGGAGTTAAAACACCCAATATCACGCCCCCATTTCGTAAAACGAGGATTATGCGTGAGATTAGGTTATCCTTATCCTTAAGATAAGGTTAGTTCATATTTGCATTATAAATGTAGATCTTTCATCTAATGAAACTTATAGTGAAATTATGGAAGAAAGTGATTCTCGAAAGTCTATAAGGCAAGGCTTCTAATTTGATCTTGATTGGGAGCTTGGAGACTTCTATCTTGGGCCCTATGTCTGGAAATTATCTTCAACTAGAGAGAATGGCTTTGTTGCAAATTTTGTGGACCCCACTTTGGCTTGAAATAATTTCAAATCTGAAAAAATCAGATTTGTCGCAAAACTTGGGAGGGATTGGATGGATGCAAGATGTGTTGAAAGTTGAAACTCCATGTGGTGGACGTCCATATCTTGGATAAATTTCTCGGTTTAAAACTTTTCAAATCTTGGAAAGTTTGGATTTATCCAACAATTTTTGGAACTTCTTTGGCAATTTTTGGAGAGATTTTTGCTCGATTGGGATGATGTTTCCTCTTTGAAATTTATGCACAACTATTCTTTTCAAACTGGGCTCTATCATTATCTTCTTGATTTGCTTGCTTCTCTAGTGAAAGGATCGGAAAAATCAAATTTATTGCAAAAGTTGGGAGGAGTGGGGCGGACGTGTGAAATTTTGGAACCATATGGTGTGGACGTCCACTCTTTGGATAATTCCAAGATTTGAAAAAATTTTGGAAAGCCTAGTCGATTTGGATCTCAGTTGTAGATAATTTCTGGAAACTTGGAAGAAGAATCTTAGGCTCTTTTAAATTTGAATTTAAATTGAGTTGCTTACTTGCCAAGATTATCCTACTTTTAGAATTCTTCATAGCTTGAAACTTTGTTCACCTGGGCCCCACTTGATCCTAAGGGGTCGTTTGTCTTTTACGCATGAGATGCGTGACTACAGTTTATATATGTAAATGTCTCATATGTAAATATCACATATGTAAGTTTTACGCATGCGTTTCAATTTACATTGTTTGTCTACTGATCTCGTTTTCATATCATTTACGCATGTGATTCATTTTACCACGTTTGTTTGAATTACAAGTGAAAATGTAAGAAATTTGCTTTCAATGGATAAACAAACAAATTCATTTCATAAATTCAATGTATTTTTCCATGAAGTTCAATGTATATCAATTCCATATAGATAACTCACATTCTATGAATTTCAATTTAGTTTCAAATAAGCATGATTAGTTGTTAATTAGTGTTGATTAATGTGTTAGATTAATTATATGATAAGATAATATGGAATTATTGGTATCAATGAATTTCTAGAATTATGTTGGACATTTCTTGTTTTGGACCCATATTGATTTGAAATGTCATTTTATGAAAAATATGGTATTTTCTATAAAAAATGACTTATTTGTAATTTTGATTTTATGAAATTTTTCTAATGATGGAAATTTTCAATGATTTCAGTTTTATTAGAAAACGGGTCAAATTGTGATGGATTTTCTCTTCTAACTCGGGTTCATTTGAATTCATTTCAGATGATTCCCAGCGAGATTTGATACCTTTAAAAATGGACTTATTCTAAAATAAATAAAAGTGACTGTCCACACTCACCCGTCCGCATTTTGAAAAAACAGAAAACCGACAAAAATGGGTTTCGAACCTAAGCATTTTCGTTGACGGGATCATTTCACCGTCACCGTCCGCTTTTTAGGTGTGACTCCTTTCCATATAAAAAACCAATGTGATTCATTTTACCACCATATGAGATGTGTAAATATAAGTGTGAAAACGTACTCATTTTCATACCATTTTCACATACAATTTACACATGAGGTGTGTAATTGAGCGCAAACAAACGTAAATATGTATAATCATTACGCATGTAAGTCATTTACATACGTAAATGGTTGCAAACAAACGACCTCTAAGAAAAAATTAACCAAATCTGAAAATTTGAATTGTTGCAACTTGGAATGGGGTACCCCCCCCCCCTGTTGGGCGTGCAACTCTTTGAATTGGCATTGCTTGGACGTCCTTCATCATCTTGCAATTGTCTTTATTTCTTTCTTTACTTTCTTTTTTTCTTCCTTGGACTCTTGCTACACAAGTCTTGGATTTCTTTCCTTCTTTGCCTTTGAATTTGAATCTTGAATCTTGCAAGGAACCCTTCCAAAACTTGGACTGAAATTCTGAATTTTTTGCAACAATAATGGGATAATGGGTCCGCCCCTTACCTTGGGATTCACGACCAAGGAGGGTGGGTCCCATGGTGGGTCTTCTTCAATTTTTCTTACTTCTCTCTTGATTTTCCACTTCTTGTGGGCCCCAATTCCTAAGGTTTCCTACATAACAATCAAATTTAATTCAGAAATAAATTTTTTTATCAAAAACAATAGTGCTAATGCATGGGGCCAATTGACACCATATGATTGCACATGAATATACCATGTTCATTGATTTTTCGTGCTCTACACTGTGGTGCGAAGAAATCATGTCGTTCCACGAGTGAATAAAAAGCGATGAGCAATGATAGTTCGATAATGCAGAAATTGATAGTTTCACCAAAACATGCATTTTTCTGAAGTTTTTGGTGATTTTGACTTAAATTCAAACATGAAAGACCAGTTGCTTGATTTTGTTAAAAAAAATTAATTTGATGCATTTTACTTTAATTAAGTCCAAAAGTTCACATGAAATATTGAATTAAAAGTGCAATTTTATGGACTTATCACTCATTCTTCATGATTTTGGTCAACTCGATGCTTATCCATTTGATACTCCAATTAAACAAAATCATAGACTCAAGCTAGATTGTGGTGACTCTTTGTCAAATCTCGGTCTTTATAACTAGTTGTTGAATAAGCTCCTAGTTCTATCAATTGCTCAGCAAAATATCTCTTAGGTGGTTAGCGTTGCTATTCAATTTATGCATGAACCAGGAAGGAAAGAACAAGGCATCTCAATGTAGAATGGATAAGGATCTGTCCAATAAGATCCATCAGAAGCAGGCCCGACCCAAACTTAGCCCATGAACAACTTAGCCCATGTGGGATCTAGTTAGACTGGGTCAGCATTGTATATTAATTTCTTCCTTTCTTGGCTAGATTGTATTCTCCTTATTTAGATAGATGATTTCATTAGATCTGTAATGGCCTCAATTAGGCCCTGATTGTAGCTTTCATTAGATCTGTAATGGCCTCAATTAGGCCCTGACTGTAGCCATTCATATGACAAGCAAGTGTATACATATAGTAGCTGTCTTTCTCAATAATACTGAACAACGAGTGGAGAATTCTCAATAATACATGTGATCTAGTTCTCTCCTTCCCTCTGATCACATTCACACTCAAATCCTATTGCAGTACATCGTATACTTTATTACTTGAAGAAGTCTTCAGGACTTGGCTTATTATATCCTAATCATGTTCATCATAATGTTGAGTTTTCTTTGATGCTGATAGAGCTAATTTGTACGATGATCATGGATGAAGAAAGCGTGGCGGCCGATATATCGGCCGTGGCGGGGGATACCGCCGCGCCACGGCCAAAATATCGGCCTTCGCATCCATGGCGGCCCGTAGCGGCTGCTACAAAGCGTAGCTCGACCCCCGCTGGGGGATACCCCCGGACCCCCTCTGCAAAGCGCATGTTTTTTGAAAAATGTGGCAATCAAGAAGACAAAGAATCATACTTGACCATGATAGCTAAGACTCTTTTGCTGGTTGTCTTTCCATTTTGTGCTTGGATGTCTATTATTATCATAACTTGCTAGATAAGATATTAAACCTATTTAATTATGTTTGAAATTGTATAGTAGTAAAGATATAGTTACCTATTACTACTAGATTTCAAATCGGTCTTAATTAAATTATTTTATAAAGAACCCTCATTGTGCTGGTGACTAAGGTATTCCTATTTCCTTCACTAACTCTCTACTCTGTCATTTTTAAATTGGTGTTGAATGTTGATTATTGATCACTTCATAACTTCATAGTTCATTCACTTCATTGAATTTGAACCTTGAATGTTGAAGTATTGATATTTAATTGTTCAATGTTCATTAATGAGTAATGACCTAACTCTTAAGTCTTATGCCTTTATTTCATGTTCTAGTTTTTTTTTTTTTTATGAGCTTTCCATTACTTTCTAAGTAAGTATGACTAAGAAACATGAATACATGTGAAAAAACTAATCATTACTATTATTTTCTATTTATACAGCAATACAAGACTTCATATATTGAGGGCACCGCTACGCCCCGTTTTCTTACTTACTTTTGCAAAAGAACCACATATTCTTTCATTTTACAATTTTCTGGATTTTCTGGATTTTTTTCAGATTTTTTAGGCAATTTTTTTAAATCGCACCACTACGCTGCTACGTATCCCCGTTACGCTACGTATCGCCCGCTTCGTAGCGGTTTGGCGGCGGGCCGCTACCGCTATTTTCATCCTTGACGATGATAAAAAGATCTATCACTGGATAATGTTCTTTGGTGGTTGAAAACTTTTGTTACATGGAAAAATAAGAAGCATCTGGTAGGTAGATCAAGTGCCAAGGCTTAATAAAGGAAATGTAGAGAAATACAACTTACAACAAGGGAGTTTTCATATTTTATTTTCATTTCTCATTTGGGTGTTTCTATTGTTGCGTGATACACTGATACTTAAGGGGGTAAATGTAATTTTGTACAATATAAATACAAGTTGTGAGGGTGACAGCCAGCATAAAACTGTTGTCAGTGTCACAACTACAACATGAATTCTAAGATGGCAAAATAGAATTTATGTCGCCGACTCAACATACATAATCATCATCATGACAATTATTATGATTAATACAAGTTGTAGGGGGATCATATACAAGAATATATATGGTCCAGCCTCTTCTTTCTTTTGCTTAAATTACTTTTTTTTCTTCCTCTTTTTCCTTTTCATCTGCTCATCCATTCTCTTCAATCTCTTGCGTAGATTTTTACTGCAAATTTTTTTATATCCCCCCCTGTATGTGTGATACACCAACACACAGCAGTTTTTTTTTTTTTTTTATATCCTGTGTGTATGTGTGATACACAGATACACGTCTTGTGTCCAAATTACATAGGCATAGATGAATCAGTTCAAGAGTTTTTTTTTCCAAGCAAAAATGCATGAGCAAAACAAGGGAACATCACATCACCTCTTTCTCTGGACCAGGAAATCCACCCCATATAAAGTTTTGACGCCAGCCCCTCTCATACAGAAATGAAACTAGAGGATTCCTGCTCCAATAAATTTCCTGTGTCAATGAGTAAGAAAATTGCAGTTGAAAGGACTTTTTCATCTTTCTTTGCAATAGACTTACTGTTATAAAACCAAATGTCTAAACTATACAGAAGGTAGACATATATATAAGACATGGATTTAATCAATAAAAGACATCTTATGGGACCAGAGACAATTGATGCTGTTCAGCCAATGCCAACCATATAAAGCATCATGTGAACATGAGTTACTGATGCAATATAAAACGGGGCTCAACTGATAGATCCAAATTAATAAAATCTGGTCAGACTGGACTCAGTTTAGGTTAGAACAGATTGACTTGGACCAATTTGCCTAACCCTGGTCTAGCACATAAATTCAAAAACACCAAATTCATCTTCCAATGCAAGTTTCAGCAGCGCCACAATAAAACCAATAACAAATACTTCCAATTCTGGAATTAACAACAATGTATACTTTCCAGTAGTTTTGCAGGAATTTCCCCAATACCAAACTCTAAGCAGGAATTTTCTCAATACCAAACTCTAATTAATCTGACTCCCCTCCAAATAATAAGACTACCGTGCAGAAAACCTCACACATAGCTTTATGAATTAACCCACCAATTCTTCAATGCCCTTGCAACAAAATGGGAACATCAAATCCTCTACAAGTACTGAGATTTCTGTTTAAACTTGATCAGTCGATGAGCACACAATAGGACTCTAATAATATACACAAGTATTTATTTTCCATAAACTCCGAACAAGATGCAAAAAGCCCCCGACCCAATTGTTTACATTCAATAAGAACCCGTTTGTTTCATGGAATTGAATTTCGAGGAATTTTAAGAAATGTATTTCTAAGAGTGGCTAAAATTGAAAAAATAAAGGTGATTCTCCATAAATGGGAATAAAATAATCTCCCCTTAAATGGAAATTGAGAGATGGAAACTGATTTACAAGGGCAATGGCTGGGTTCATTTTCCATTAAGAGCACATTTGTGCATGGTCTTTTCCACTGAAATGGAAAAGAAACATCCAAGATTTTCGGCACTTGGTTGTTTACCGCACAAAGACTTTCCACAGAAAATCGCTATTTATTAGCTATTTTCCCGTGCACAAGTGGAAAGTGGAAACACGTGTCCGACCTCTCCTCCACAGACTTCCGTTTCCGCAGAAGGGTTTCCTCTTCCATGGAGTTACACAAACAAACCCTAAAGAGGAGATTATTTGATTTCCAATTATGGAACTTCACCTTAGCTTCTTCAATTGAGCCACTTTTAGGGCCCTCTTGGGTGGAGGTTTTTCTAACAGGAATTCCATATGTTGTGAACTCCTGACGGCAATATCAGGTGCTATCGCTCTAGCATTTGGAATTGGAATTCCCTACTTTTATGGTGATATACCAAAAAACAGCCCTGTGAAATGTCGTGTTTTCCCTGTAAAGAATTCTCCGAATTCTAGTTTCCAAAATCCTACTATGTACCTGAGCATTTGAGAAAATAGGTAGGGAATTCCTAAAACCCTCAAACAGGAATTCTCACAGGCCCTAATATTTTCTTAGAATTCCTAGGAATTCAATTCCTATGCAACCAAATGGGTCCTAAACGTGCTGTATTCTCTATTCAATAGAAGACCTAATGACAATGAAAAGGTGGTCTCCATAGTAGTGAGTACCCACCAGGCTAGAAGTAAAGGCAGAAACGTTGTGCAAATCGGGTCAGCATGAACTAATTGCACAATCAAGGTGTAAGTCAATACCCATCGAAATGGAGAGATAACTTTCAAATTCTTCACTTTTGGTATTCCAATCAATAATAATCCAGGAATTATCCTTACATCACTTGTGAAGAAATCAAATCAAACTCATAATGAATCTAGACTTATAACAGTTAGTGAAACTAAATCCTAGTGATTGAAGGAAATCTAACAAATTTTACTGAACTGAGAATCTTAAACATCTATAAGAAAAAAGGAAAGAAATAGGGTGTTTAGTTTTAACAAAAATAAAAGGCCATGTCTGGAAATTGCTTGCAACCATTCATGCTGCTTCCACAGGTTCAGTCAACCCATCTGGTGGGCACCATGTGGGCCATGATCTCACTTAGACTCAGACCAGATCCTAGAGGATGTGGTTCTGCAGCAATTATTATTGCTCACTATTATTATTGTTACCTAGTTATATTGTATAAGGCAGCCATTTGATGGAAAGCACAATATTCCAAGGTTTCCTCTATCTGCAATGAAAAGCAAATTCAAATGCTGAATCTTGGAGCACTTCAGCATTTGAAAGACCATGAATAATAAAACCAAACTATTATGATATTAAAAGGCTAAAATGCATGGCAGTACTTGTCTTTCTAAATGCACCATTATAAAGAAATTATATAAGATGCTCAACTTGATTGCAAAACCAGTTTGTGAGGTCCATATCAGACACATCATTAATAATTAGGGATGAAACATAATCTTAAATTAGATATAACTAACTATTTAGTCCACAAATAAAACTACAATACATTAATTACCAATTGTCCTTTCTGACGCTTCTAAAACAACTTTCTAAATAAACCAGTACCTGAAAAGTTCTGTTGAAATAGGCACAGATTCACCATATGCCTTTGAACCACTAGAAACTGTAAGGTCAAGATATACATCGTTGTTGAAGTAATCCTTCTTGCAAGTGCAGCACTGAAAACTAGACCCAGATGTAGATAATCTGTAGTAGATAGATCCAATGCAGAATGAGTAAATGATTAGCCCACTGCTACATTGAAAATCTTATACATAAAAAGAACAAAAAAAAAAAATCTTGGTGTATCTGTAATATAAATTAACCTATAAGAGAGAACTTAAGAATACAAGGAACTTACTATATTACCCTGGATCCATCATAAGCTAGTTTCCTAGAGCCCCAGTTTTGTTCATGTGAGCCCAACACCACCAATATTTGGGTGATGCAGACCCTTGATTTAATAAATTGCCCACCAATAGATAGAACATGCTCCATGATTCCAGTTGCAAAGATCCTAACACTAACAGTCCTAACATTCCTTTCTAAATTCTATGCTGAATCTGGAGCATTGTTCCATTTTTCCAACCATCAATTTACAAGCCATTGCTCAAGGTTTAGGATGCGTACCGTCAACTTTACTACTAAGGTGAGCAAAGCCTCCATTTATCATACATTAAAAAATTAGGGGTCATATCAAAAGTATAAAATTTCAAAATTCCCCTTTCATTAAAAAAAAAAAGTCAAAAAAGCAACCTTCTCGTACCACTAAAAGAGAAAAACTCATCTACATTTTACCCAAAAAGTAAAAAAGAATTCTTATGAAGCCGCTGAAAAAAAAATTCCATTGTACTGTGATTAGACCCCTCATATTTTATTCTCTTGATTTAAGGTTCCACCTCACTTCACTCCACAGGTAATTTTGCCAAACAAGCCAGAGTATGGTCTATCCATAGTGGTACTCACTTTTAGATACTCAAAAGCCAATAATACCATGCATATAATCATGACAAAGGTTGTAGGATTCCTTCTAACAATACATTACAAATGAAAAAAAGGCTCATATTTAATGAGGTCATAGTAATTAACTTAAACTTACACTGTTAGGTCTGTATCACCATTCTGGATGAAGGGGTTGTAACAAATTGGACAAGCTAAAATATTCATGCCAGTATTGATCTTTCCATCCACAATAGGTTCCTAAACAGAAAAACAAAATCATGGGATGAAGATTAAACATGACCAAGATACTTTAAAATCATATTATGTTATCTTCTTTCACTACCAAAAATAACAAACATATTAGTATCCTTTCTGCATAAGAGATTACAGGAAAAGAGATTACAGGTTTGGTTTGGACGGTAGCGATTGCAGAAGCACGAAGGAGTGTAGGGAAGAGATGGCGTGTGAGTCTGAAGGTGACGATTGGAGGTCTGATGGAAGAGAGAGTCTGAGTCTGACCCGAAAGGAAGAACCCCACGCCGCGGCCAACCGCTGCCATTACTCTCTCTCTCTCTCGCGAAGAGTAAGTGAGATTCTCTGATTCTGTGAATATAAAACGATTAGTGGAGCCCATCTCGAAATCCTAGCCCACCAATTGATAGTTGCAAAAACTGGGCCAGGGCCCATCCCTGACTGGGCCGGGCCTACGCATGGTCGATTTCCGTGCTGGCCCACAAGCTTCCTCTTTTTTTTAACACAGAGCACCACGGCCCATGGAAGAAAGAAGAAATCTCTCAATTAAAATTAGAAAGAAGAATTCTCTCATTATTTTTTTATTTTTAATAACGGAAGGTGTGTCGGCCTGTTGGGCTGGACTGATCCCTACGGGTTCAAAGAGAGTGGGATAAATCCCTTTTGGCCTTAGTGTGGTAGTATAGTGTCAGAACCATCAACCTCTAGGAACATGTCGTGGTCCTAGGCCAACCAAAATACCCCTAGAAGTTAATTCTATCATCAATTAAGAAAATATCTTTTAATTAATACCTCTCAATCAAAATGAAAGATCATTTCAATCAAAATGTCTTGAAGTCTCTCAAATCAATTGAATAAAACGCTTAGGCCTCTCAATCACTTAAGCAATTCCATAATAATACAAAAATATCCAAAATTTTGGAAATCTCTCAAACCTCTCCATCAATTAAGCAAAATTCACTCAATAAAAATGTCTCAAATATGTCAGTCAGTTCCACAAAAACGCCACTGGCCAGCCAACGCAATGCTGGGCCATATTGGGCCTGGACGGCCCAACCCAGTTTTCATCTCTTATCATTAAGGGCATGTTTGGCAACGGTCTGAGCCCAGGAATCCTCGCCCAAAATCCACGATCCCGCGGATTTTCTACGTTTGGTTCAGCATGGATTTTAAGATGATGGACTGCAGAAATCCACCCTATTGAATATTTGGCAAGTCAGACCTCCCCCCATTGGATCCGTGGATTCTGCCCATTCATGGATTTGCGGAGCTACAGTGATTCTGGACGCTAATATAGGGCAGTCCGATTTTTGTGATTTTTTGGTTTTTATGGGCCCCACAATCAAGATCTGAACCGATGATTGTGTTTAGAAGGTCCAAAACGGCTAGCTCACTAAATTTCAACCGTTGATTCATCTTAGATCTTGAGATATTTGCATAAACGTCCGAACCGTTCGATGGAAATTTCTGATATGTTGTGGGCCTAAAAACGGGATTAAATCCAGTCCCTTTTTTTCGATTTTCTGGTTCCTGTGGGCACCACAATCATGATCTGAACCAGTAGTTATTTCTAGGAGGCCAAACACGGCTATTTGACCAAATTTCAACCGTTGATCATTCTTAAATCTTGAGATATTTACAAAAAAATCCATGTACTAAAATATTAAATTCTTATTCCTGTGGGCCCCCTTTGCACAATCAGAACCGTTCATATTTTCTAGATGACCACAAGGTACTTTGAGGTGAAAGTTAAGGTCTTGATTTTTCATGAATTTTGAAAATTTTTATAAAACATATTTATAACCATTGGATTATATATTCTACAATTTGTAGGAATCCTCCCTCTATCCAAACATGGAATTCTCTTTGGGAATCCTACTAGAGGATTGTGGCCTTCTTTGGAGATGGAGAGAATCCTCTAAATAGAGGATTCTTCTACATTTACCAAACGTGCCCTAAGACTGGATCACCATGCCATGTCATCATATAGTTTTTCGGATTCATGAGCTCAAGTCCGAATCCTCTGTTACAGAGGGCAAAACGGTCAAAAACCCATCGGGAGGGACTGGTTGGCTTACATGGGCCATTCCAGGCCGTGTTGGGCTAGGTCGGGCCTGGGCGGCCCAACCCAGTTTTCATCCTTTACTAAAGCTTTTTTGGATCCCCAAGCTTGAGTCCCAATCCTTTGTCGCAAATATGATAGATGGCTGAAACTCTATCGAAAGTCCCATATGATGATAATTCTGACCATTCAAGATGAATCTCATGCCCTCAATTGATAGTTCGTCGATTTTCAAATGAAATGGAGTGGATCCCGCCTATAAATGTTCCAAGGGGAGGTCATCTCATTTGATCGAAATTCGAATAACTTGCTCGACCTTGTAAGACAACCTCTCGGTAGTGGGAACATCATAAATGGGCCCTTTGTGTATCATTGTTAATGTATGAAATGGCCCACACCATAAGGAAGCGATGGCTTGTATAATAACATTAAAAACTGTGGCCACACTACATTTGATTTCGAACAAACGAGAGCCAGTATTCCATCTTGGTTTTCTTTTGTACGTACATCGACTAACCTTATAGAGCCACATAACTTGACCCCATCATCCTGGTCGATATGATGGAACCCTTTGTGGATGGGCCCTGGCAGTGGTGGTCAGTGGTCACATTTATTAAGATGGACCCCCTCTAGATAAACCATACCCCATTTAGAACTCTACCCGAAAAAACTCCATTTCTTTTTTTTTTTTTTCCTGTTCATGACCTACAAAAGGTCCATGTAGAGTGGACATATTCATTGGGAGGCTAAGATCTTTAGATCATCATAGGTTCATCATCATCTTAGCCTTATCAGTCTAGGATTGGTTTCTAAGCTCCTTATCTAATGGTGCCAAAGAGAGACACATGTAAACTTTCTTAGAGCTTTAGACACAGAGAGGCTGGGTGCTCTAGTCAAATGATGCCTGTTACAAGGTATTTATGCATCTGCAGAAAGGTTTTACCTCTTAGTAAAATGAACCTAAAGGTTGTAAGATGAGCACAGGACAACCAATATTTCAATTTGGAATGCTGGATTCTTGATAGTTGGTAGTTGAGCATCTCACAATTTTGATAAAAGGTGCAGTGGATTCATATGGATAGATACAAGTGGTAATCAACTCCACATATTAGCCAACCATATCAGGAAATAAGTGGCCTTAGATTTAAATTAAAGAAGAAGAAGAGAAGGAAATCAAATCAAATCAAATCAAATCGTGCCATGCAGTCTTATAAATGATCAAGAAAGAGGAAGGAAAAATCTACACTGTTAAAACCCAAATCCCCATTTATTGAATGTGTAGTTGATTTATTACAAATCACAATGCAAAATTGTTCATTTCATATGGGTTTCTCTAAGTCATATTCTTTTAGAGCTAGAGATGGACAGAGAAGAAGAATACAAAAATAAAAATCATGAAAAAATAAATGCAATCATGCTAATTAAAATCATGCAAAATAAATAAAATCATACTATGGAGTTCTTCAACCTTGTCAATTCACTGAGAAACTCATCCTCGTCCAATCACTGCCATCCCCATCAATATTTAGATGAAAAAAAATTCAATCAATAACAAGAAGTCCTAATGAAATCATGCTAAAATAAAATAAAATCATGCAATGCAGTTCTTCAACTTTCGTCCATTCACTACCAAACCCATCAAGAGGAAAAAAAAAAAAAAACATTTCAATCAGCGGCAGAAATCCTAAAAAAAATAGGGTGAAAGAAGAAGAAGAATGGAATGAAATAGGGAAGAGAAAGAGGATAAAAAAAATGATCTCCATATTGGAATATTTCTATCGTCTATATAGGCATTGATGAGGGATTGAATTTGAATTATGTAAGGAAGGTTTCACCAAGTGGCGTGGAGAAAGACGGAATTCAAATATCCAGAAGTCCACTTCTCAAATAGTGTGCAAGACCACACTAGTTCAAGCCTCAACACAAAGATAAAAGAAGAAGAACAATCAAAAGATAAAAGGGAAAATAGATTAATTTCATTCAAAGATAAGACATTATAAGTTTAACTTGAGGTCACCATTGCATAAGATATGAACTTCTTGTTGATATAACTTCACTTCTCTCTACTTACTCATAGATTTCGTGAACATTGGTTCGAAAGAGTCACCCACATGCATATATATATATGGGGAGCACGCCTGGCGTCTTTTAGGAGAAAACACTCTCCTGGTTGGGCCAACTGAGATGCATGATAATTATAATAGTCTATTGGATGAAAAGATCTATATGAGGCATACCTATATGCAAAACCTTGAGTCTATAAAATCATCATAACCTTTTGATCCATGGCTCTAAAATTTAATGGTTTAGAGGCATCATTTTATCATGATTTCAATCCAATGGTGAGGAAAAGTTGGATGAGTGTCAAACTTGGACTTATGACTATTCATGAAAGATAATATGCATGAAAAGACTAGATTGACTCAACATGGCCCATGACCGAAAGAAAAAAAAAAAAGAGGGGCGGAAAAGGCCGTTTTAAAGTGGGGCGTTTTTTAGAATTTTCATATATATATATATAGGGTCAGCTCTCGTAAGCTGAAACTTACCTGATCTAATCTAAAATAATGCTGGTCCCACAAATCAAAGTCGATTATCGTTGTTTTTTTGCATGATGATTATCTCCAAAATCAAGATAAATCCAATCAGAACTATATTTTTCAGTTCCATCATGCAAGAAACAGATATAATCAACTTTGATTTGTAGGACCAGCAATTCCAGCTTAGGATAAGGTAAGCTTCAGTTTAGAAGAGCCATGCTCTCTATATATATATATATGTAAAAGTGATTTGGGGAATTTCTAGATAATGAGGTGCTTGTATGGTAAGGAAAGATAATTAGTTGAAAGCCATGGGAAAGATGAGAAGTGGTTGAATGCGAGAATGAGATGTATTAAAAATGCAAGATTGGTGTATGGAGAAGTAGTAATGACGTATATGGAAAGTATAAAATTGGTATATGAAGAAGTGGTGGGATTAATGAGGTATATCGAGAATGTAAGTTTGGTGTATGGAGAAATGATATTGGTAATGAGGCATATCGAGAATGTAAGTTTGATGTATTGGAGAAATTTGGTATTGATCCTAAGATAGAAAAGTATAGTTGGGAGGAGAGAAGCTAAGAAAGAGAGAGTGACATGTGTCATCCACAAATGTGCAAGTGGGACCTATTTATAAAAGACCCCAACACACAAAATAAAGGGACAAATAAAATAAAAAATTAAAATAAGGATTTTCTAGAAAATGCACTTTAAATTTAAAAAAGGGTGGACTTTTTGTGGCCACCACTATGGCATTCATGGGTGAGGATTAATGAATCTGGCAGTTGAGAGAGAGAAAGTGGGAAGAGCCATTTAGAAAAGGAAGGTGCATGGGCCATTTCTTTGAGATGAAGGATGCTAACGAGGATCACCTATTGACTTGTGAAGGATCAAGAATATGGCTTTTATACAATTGCTTTCTAGCTTTATGGTATAAAAATACCTTGTTTATTTTACTAATTTCCCATAGTGTCCTATTTTGTACAATGTAGACTATGACCAATTGTCGTGCGTCAAAAGTAAAAGATTGGGTCCTCTATCGCACTTGGTATATGATCACCGTGAGTGGACCACTTACGATGCACCATATCACCAGAAAAGCCCACGTGCAACTATAGTTGTAATAGTTTGAATCGGATGGGAGCAGCTACACATAGATTTTTAGTGATGTGGCACAACATGAGTGGTCCAATTATCGTGAGCATATACCAAGTGCGATAGAAGACCCAAACTCCAAGAATAATACGATATACGTCGTGGATTCTAATTTTTGAATGACCATTTTTACTTCTTAGAATTTAGTTTCTATTTATTCAAAAATAATTACTACCTATCAACAGTTTATCAAGAGAAAAGTAAATGTTTGAGCTCAAATCTATCTCATCTTGAGAAGTCAAGATATGGCCATAAGGGCTTTTGTGCCTAAGTTTCAAGTAATAGTCCACGTATTAAGATACTCTGATATAAATCTCAACTTGGAGACATAGGTTACATCTAGGTTTGAATATAATTATGATCAATATCATCATGGCTTGAACTTAGTACTTTTGTATTAAAGAAAGAAGAGGTTGAGATGGTGGAGGCACCCAAAAGGCCAAAAGTGTTGGAAATTGTCAAACATTTGCAAAATCTAATGAGTAGGAACCCTTTTTGGTCTCTTAGGCTACATTTCTAGAGTCCCACATAGGATAGTGTTGAAAAGAAAGTACCCTTTTCTAAGTGTTTCATTTACTAACCTTATTAAGTCAGCATGCATTAACCTTGACTATTGCTTGCATCTTTCCGCATCTCAAATTAAGTGAGGTCGTGGGCTTAAGCTTATAACTTTAAGCCCAAATTGAGGAGGCCTTTATTTTGCATTTTATTGGGCTAGATCTAAATTGACCAAATCCCTAGTTGGGCTGCGTCAGATTGCTTCTTAGCCTAGGCTTAGAGGTGGTTAGTAAAAGTTATTGTTCCATTGTTTATGTTGCAATTCAAATGTCTCTCCCTCCACCCAAAGGAAGTATTAAAAAGTATTTATGCTACCTCTACTAAGACTTCAAGGATAGCAAAGGAAACTTAATATGGTATTAGAGCCAATCGGGTCCAACCTAAGGGAGAGTGTTGACGAGTAGGCTCCACTAGAGGGGAGTATTGAAAAGTATGCATGTTACCTCTACTAATGTCTCAAGGTTTTGATAGGAAGGGTTAGCTAAGGAAACTTAATACCAATCAGCCCTTTATATGGCTCCATGTGATACTCATATGACAATTGTATATATTATATTTTTTTCTAACAATCTTTAAGACAATAAATATTACTATTTTGCTTTTCTTTTATTTTTCTCAAGATGGATTTTGCCCTAGTCCAATCCCTTATGTCAATGATTCAAACTTTAGTTGGCTTCGTTGTGTTGGGAAAATGCTTGGAAACAACAAACACCTTTTCCCCCTTGAGTGGACCTATGAGGGACAATTGAACACAAGCAATGGAAGACTATGCAAACCACAAATAAAGTATCAACAATCAACCACAATCAACCCAAGACAATTTTTTATGTGGAAAACTCCCTCAAAGAGAATGATAAAAACCACGAGACCTTTCTCGGAGTCCACCCATATCTTCACTATAATGTTTAGGTACAAAACCTAACACCAACAAGGTACAAAACCTCCTCAACTCCAACAACAATGGAATCTACAAAATATAAGTGAAGATAAAGCAAATGACAAAAGCAACAAGAGAGAAATGGTGAAGATCTCACCAAAAACGTCCTCTGAAACGGACATTGCAGCCTGATGTAGAGAGCTCCAAATCATAAATAAGTTGTTCAGAATGTAGATCAATGAGTCACAAACCTGCTGACAAAAAAATCAGCCCAATCGGACCGTGGATCGACCTCCGATCGTCGGTTTGAAATCTGCTGCACGGAGCCTCTTTTCCAACGAATTTCTGCACAGTATCTCTCTGTCTTGGGTGTCTTACTATCTACCAAAAAATAGGGCTTCAAAATGAAGATGTGCAAAGATCTAGAAAGACCATATTGCCCCGCTAGTAACACATAAACTCCAAAATAAGCGCTTATTGGGCTGGACCTAGGCCCAACACGTTGTTAGGAACTTGATGGAAAAAGCACCGCACCTTTTTCCTTCTACAATGCAAATTAATGGAGAATATTGAACAACACGATCATAATCCACAAGTAGTAAAATAGAAAAATAAGAAGAAGAAGAGCAAGAGTACACCATTTTTTTACATGGAGAATTCTTCAAAGTGAAGGAAAAAACCATAGGACTAAAGTCCACAACTTCCACTATTGAAAATGAGATTACAAATGTCTTCTCTAAACACATCTAGAGGATGTCAATACAACCATATTAATCATCACTAACCTTCATGGTGGATTACAATAAGAATGAAGGCAACAGAACACCTTCAATGGAGAAAACAAAACTCATCCAAACCAAACAATGGGATGGGCAAACCTATTACTCATTGGTATTTAGTGGATTAGATCTTCATTTAGCTCCAATCTTAAGCTTCTTCTCTTCTTCGAGCCCTAGCTTGAGAAAGCAAGATGAAAATCCCTTTTTCTTTCACTATTACTAGTTTTTTTCTCAAAACCTCACTATAAAGTGCCTTTTTTACCCCTTTACATAGATAATTTGACTCCTTTACATAGGTAACTTGCTTTCCAAGCAAGAAGAAGAAAGGAATGAAGAGATCATGAGATGAATTTGGGGGAAAATGAAGAGGAAGAAAGGAACGAAGAGACGGGGTTTGGTGATGGAGAGATTGGTTTCGGAGAATTTTTTTTGTAGAGATGGCTCGATTGAGAGAAAAAGAGGGCGAGAGAGAAAGGGTAGAGGGAAGGTCTTTTTTCGCTCTTTTTTAGACGAAATGAACGACAAAGTTGGGTTATGGTTTGTAAAAATAAATGTCGCTAAAAATGCAACAACCAAGGGGAGAGGCTTTTTGCACTTAATTGATGTGGTTTTTTCCCATTTTTGACGTAGTGCCACTTGTATAAATAATGGGTCATCTCTTTTGAGGATATAAAGCCCAAGAAAGTGCTTTTTGGGCCCCAAACTCATGAGGAGTTAAAACACCCAATGTCGCACCCCCATTTCGTAAAACGGGGATTATCCGTGAGATTAGGGCCAGTTAAAAATTCTCAACATTAACAAACAACACGTGGCCCAAATCATATCCCATATTGATCGAAGACCGCTGTGAGGTGTTTGCATTTCCTCAGATACATAAAACGTATAGTAGAAACTTCATAAATTCAAGTAGTATCTCAAGATGTATAGTTAAGAGCAAATACCGAAATATATTAACTAGAGTTCAAGTTTGAAACAGTTAACCAAAAATATTAATTACAACAAATGACACACTAAAATGTGGGCCTAATCAAAAGAACAAAAGATAAATCTAGCCAGGATAAGCATGTGGCTCTCGAGTACAAGGACGATGCGGCAAAACAATGTTGTCTGTATAATAATCTAGGAGGTCATCAGGCTGATCTGCCTGAACTTCCTCCATCTCCTCCTCCACGGGATAAAATGGCTCGGTACCTATGCACCAAGAGTAGCATCATCAACCATGACGGTCGGCTAGCAGATATTCTAATAGATATGCAATACTAAACAGAGTAAATAAATAGACAAGATCATAAGAAGTGCATAGCATTCGAATCATAATAAACCTAACACGAACATCTTAACAAAATAGGTGGTCCACATATGCTAATCACCACGGATATTATCACAACCTCCTTACTCAAACTAAGCTGTGGTAAAGAGAATGCACGGGAAAAAAGCCTGGCCAAAAAGCAGTGAATACTAGGGTATAAACAAACAAACATTAGAACCATCATCATCATAAAGTATCTGATGGTGTACATCCATCACAGAACATCCAAACTATAGGCGGTCAAAGGTAACAATCCTATCACAGTGGTACCCCAGCTGTGTCAGGCGGTACAGCTGAGTGGTGCCTGACACACGAGTCGTAATACAGTAACAATGAATGGCTAGGTTCGTCTTGCGTGAAACAACATTTGTCAAACAAAAGAGAGACTACTACCTTTCATCAAATCAAATGAAGCAAACAGAAAAAACATCAAATGCCCAAAGTAGTCCTCTTCAAAGCTTATATAATAAAAGCCTCTAGCCTCAACACTTTCGGTCAAGTGTCGGAACAAATGAAACATCAAAAGGGATCCTAAGTCCAACAATTAAGTTCGCATGTGATCCCAACAAAGCAAACTAAATGAAGCTAATGAACATGTTCGTGACATGTAGACAAAGTACCAGATGGTAAAATTCAGAATCAAAAGTGAAAAGCAATCCAAATCTAAGTACAATATTATTCCCAGAGTCTAGTACATCCGTACTCAGTCAATGAAAGAAATTAGGGTTCGAAATACAAGAACAATTCTTCTTCTTGCATAGATACAAAGAGGATATCTCGTTGCCCCACTGTCCACGATTGAGATAGGTTGAATCCCGAGAAACCTAGAATAACAGCGAACAGTGTCGGCTCAAAACATTCCTCATACATAGTCAAAATGAGTTATAAAAAGGTAGCCAAGGTCCCACCTCAGTCCACAAGTCCTAAAGTATCCGTGATATAAAAATCCAACCAAAGTTATGTCCGAAATGATCGCAACACTAGGTCACATTAAGGCTTCAGTAAGCATGAGTATGTACATACATTTGACACCCAAATCAATGGACAATGGTTTATATATTAAAAAAAAAAAAGAATGCAAAGTGATGAAATGTGTGAGAATGGGAAAAGGTTCATATATTAATAAAGAAATGCAAAGTGATCAAATGGGTGCATAAAGAATTAGTAAAAGCATGCTTTTGTTTCTTCAGGCCATGTTTGGGTATTGTCCTTGGAAAGGGATCCTCTCTGGTTTTCCTCGATTCAGAGGAAAACTCGGGTTTCGGTGAAGAAAGGAGAAGCAAGAGTCAAAAATCCTCCAAACCACTAAAAAGTCTTCTATTCCATTGATTCCTCCGTCTCCACGTCCCCCCATCGGATTTTGCAAATCCACGGGGGCAAAGAAGCACCTAAGCTTCAAACGTGACTCCTTCTATTTGTTTTTTAAACACAGAATGCAGTGATTCCTCCCCTCAAAAATCCTCAGAGATGATAGCATTGTTCTAGAGGAATGAAGGTATCCTTTGGATAGAAGGTTCCTCCTTATTTACCAAACGTGCCCTTAATGATTCTTTCATCCAAAAGCCATCTCATATTAATCATACTCATTCATACCAGCAGCCCTAAAAAATTGAGAGACATACAAAAACCCTAACCAGGGTTCTATTTTCAATTTCAAAACACAAGAAGTTTCTCACACTCTCATACATCTAATCAATTAAAGTAACAAGTGGGCCACACCCTCTCAATCCATACCTTAGACAGGCTCCAATCCAATCATGTATATCCCATTCAAAATATAACCTAACCAAGCAAGTTAATTTCCAATTTAACATACAATGAGCACAAGGGTTTCTAGAATTGAAATTAGATGCTATAATCATAAAGAGGAGCAACATATCATAGCATAATAGAGAGATCCACTTGCCTTTGGTGAGTGCACTCCAAAATAAGGGAAAATAAAAAACTCACTATTGGAACTCAAATTGGGGAAGAACCTCTCAAACCCAAAAACAACCTACAAAAATGCATGCAAAGGGTAGTAAATAGCTTCCCTAAACCATTTCTAAGCAAAGAGGGAGAAAGCCGTAATTTCTACATGCTTAGGAGCTTACCAAGAGATGGAGAGTTAATGGATAGCTTAGAGAAAGAGGTGCTCGAGGTCAGTAGAGCATGGAGAGGACGATGAGAGTGTTCTACTTGGCTTGGTGGGGCTCCAATTGAGCAGACAATAAAAAGAGGCAATGAGGGAGAAACAAACACGAGAGAGAGAGGGGGGGACAAAGGAAGAAGAAAAAAAAAAGAAGGAAAGAGAGATGGAGAATAAGGAAGTGGGTCGACCCACGTGAGTGATAAAGTGGAATAAAGGTAAAGGAGAGGAAATGAATGAAATGAGTGTTCTTTGATGGTGGTGTGGGGAAATGGTAAAATAAGGGAGGGAAAAGAGAAAATAAGTGAGGAGGGAGAAATTAATAAATAAGTTTAAGTGGGCTTTGGGTTAGGTCAGGTATTAGATAGGCTTCGGGGTTCCGAGTCGGGATGAGGTAGAAGGACAAGGTCCGAGAAATAAGGTAATTTATCCGATGGTGCCAAAATCTCAAAAATCAAAACATAAAGAATTAATAAAAGCATGCTTTGGCTTCTTTAGGGAATGTTTGGGTGAAGTCATTGGAGTGGGATCCTCTCTGGTTTTCCTCGTTCAGAGGAAAACCATGGTTTGGGTGAAAAGAGGAAATGTGAGAGAGAATTTTCCAAATCCTCCAAATCGATCAAAAATCCTCTCTTCCATTGATTCCTCCATCTCCACCTCCCCACATCAAATTCTACAAATCCACGGGGGCAAAGAAGCACCTAAGCTTCAAAAGTGACTCCTCCTAGTTGTTTTTCAAACTCAGGAAGTAGTGATTACTCCCCTCAGAAATTCTCAGAGATGATAGCATTTTTCCAGAGAAATGAAGGAATCATTTGGATAGAGGTTCCTCCTTATTTACCAAACATTCCCTTAATGATTCTTACATCCAAAAGCCATCTCCTATTCATCATACTCATTCATACCAATAGGCCTCAAAATCCGAGAGACATACAGAAACCCAAACCTGGGTTATATTTTCAATTTCGAAACAGAAGAAGTTTCTCACACTCCCATAAATCTAATCAGTTAAAATAAAAAGTGGGCCACACCCTCTCCATCCATACCTTAGATAGGCACCAATCCAATCATGTTATCCCATTCAAAATATAACCTAACCTTGCAAGTTAATTTCCAATTTAACATACAATGAGCAGAAGAGTGTCTGGAATTGAAATTAGAAGCTAAAATCATAAAGAAGGGCAACATATCATAGCATAATAGAGATATCCACTTGCCTTTGATGAGTACGCTCTAAAATAAGAAAAA
Organism: Litsea cubeba; assembly: GCA_012931725.1. NCBI lineage: Eukaryota > Viridiplantae > Streptophyta > Magnoliopsida > Laurales > Lauraceae > Litsea > Litsea cubeba. The sequence goes on from CM022945.1 coordinate 136,054,893, forward strand.
ATATAAAACACACTGTTGGAACTCAAATTGGGAAGAACCTTTCAAACCCAAAACAACCTACAAAAATGCATGCAAATGATAGTAAATAGCTTCCCTAAACCATTTCTAAGCAAAGAGCGAAAAAGCCGTAATTTCAACAAGCTTAGGAGCTTACCAAGAGATGGAGAGTTAATGGATAGGTTGGTGAAAGAGGTGCTCGAGGTCAGTGGAGCATGGGGAGGACGATGAGAATGTTCTCCTTGGCTTGGTTGGGCTCTAATTTAGAAGGCAGCAAGGAGAGGCAGTGAGGGAGAAAGAAACAAGAGAGAGAGAGTTACACAGGAAGAAGAGAAATAAAATAGGGAAAGAGAGATGGAGGATGGGGAAGTGGGTCGACCCACGTGAGTGATAAAGTGGAATGGGGGTAAGGGAGAGGAAATGAGTGTTCTCTGACTGTGGTGTGGGGAAATGATAAAATAAGGGAGGAAAATAGAAAATAAGTGAAGAGGGGGAGAGTATTAAATAAGTTTAAGTGGGCTCTGGGTCAGGTTTTAGATGGGCTTCGGGGTTCCGGGTTGGGATGAGGTAGAAACACTAAGTCCGGGAAATAAGGTAATCTATCCGATGATGCCAAAATCTCAAAAATTGGAACATAAAGAATTAATAAAAGCATGCATTGGTTTCTTTAGAGCATGTTTGGGTAATGTCCTCGGAGTGGGATCCTCTCGAGGTTTCCTCAATTCAGAGGAAAACCCTGGTTTGGGTGAAGAGACGAAAAGTGATAGAGGATTTTGCAAATCCTCAAAATCAATAAAAAAAATCCCCTCTTCCATTGATTCCTCCATCTCCACCTCCTCCCATCGAATTTTACACATCCACGAGAGCAAAGAAGCACATAAGCTTCAAAAGTGACTCCTCCTATGTGTTTTCCAAACCAAGAATGCAGTTATTCCTCCCCTCAAAAATCCTCAGAAAGGATAGCATTGTTCTAGAGAAATGAAGGTATCATTTGGATAGAGGGTTCCTCCTTATTTATCAAACGTGCCCTTAATGATTCTTCCATTCAAAAGCCATCTCCTATTCATCATACTCAATCATACCATTAGGCCTAAAAAACCGAGAGACATACAGAAACCCAAACCTGAGTTCTATTTTCAATTTCGAAACACAAGAAGTTTCTCATACTCCCATACATCTAATTAATTAAAATAACAAGTGAGCCACACCCTCTCCATCCATTCCTTAGACAGGCTCCAATCCAATCATGTTATCCCATTCAAAATATAACCTAACCTAGCAAGTTAATTTCCAATTTAACATACAATGAGCACGAGGGTGTCTAAAATTGAAATTAGATGCTATACATAAAGAGGAGCAACTTATCATAGCATAATAGAGATATCCACTTGCCTTTGGTGCGTGCACTCCAAAATAGGGGAAAATAGAAAACCTATTAGTGGAACTCAAATTGGGGAAGAACCTCTCAAAACCAAAACAACCTACAAAAATGCATGCAAAGGGCAGCAAATAGCTTCCCTAAACCATTTCTAAACAAAGAGAAACCCTTAATTTCTACATGCTTAGGAGCTTAACTACAGATGAAGAGTTATTGGATAGCTTGGAGAAAGAGGTGCTCAAGGTCGGTGGAGCATGGGGAGGACAATGAGAGTGTTCCCCTTGGATGGGTGGGGCTTTAATTGAGCAGGCCGCAATGAGAGGCAGTGAGGGAGAAAGAAACACGAGAGAGAGAGAGAGAATTACACAGGAAGAAGAGAAATAAAAGAGGGAAAGAGTGATGGGGAACGGGGAAGTGGGTCGACCCACATGAGTGATAAAGTGGAATGGGGGTAAGTGAGACGAAATGAGTGTTCTCTGATGGTGGCGTGGGGAAATAATAAAATAAGGGAGGAAAAGAGAAAATAAGTGTGGAGGGAGAAAGTATTAAATAAGTTTAAGTGGGCTTTGGGTCGGGTCAAGTTTAATATGGGCTTCGGGGTTCCATGTCTGGATGAGGTAGAACCACAAAGTCCGGAAAATAAGGTAATCTATCCGATGGTGCCAAAATCTTAAAAATCGGAACATAAGGAATTAATAAAAGCATCCTTTGGTTTTTTTAGAACATGTTTGGGTATTGTCCTTGGATTGAGATCCTCTCTGGGTTTCCTGGATTCAGAGGAAAGCCCTGGCTTGGGTTAAGAGAGGAAACATGAGAGAAGATTTTGCAAATCCTCTAAACCAATCAAAAGTCCTCTCTTCCATTGATTCCTCCGTCTCCATCTCCCCAATCGAATCTTGCAAATCCACGGGGGCGAAGAAACACCTAAGCTTCAAAAGTGACTCCACCTGGGTGTTTTCCAAACACAGAATGCAGTGATTTCTCTGCTCAAAAATCCTCAAAGATGATAACAATGTTATAGAGAAATGAAGGAATCCTTTGGATAGAGGGTTCCTCCTTATTCATCAAACGTGCCCTTATTAATGATTCTTCCATCCAAAAGCCATCTCCTATTCATCATACTCATTCATACCAACAGGCCTCAAAAACCGAGAGACATACAGAAACCAAACTTGGGTTCTATTTTTAGTTTCGAAACAGAAGAAGTTTCTCACACTCCCATACATCTAATTAATTAAAATAACAAGTGGGTTACACCCTCTCCATCCATACCTTAGACAGACTCCAATCTAAACAAGTTAGTTCCATTTAAAATATAACTTAACCTAGCAAATAAATTTCCATTTTAACTTATAATGAGCACAAGGGTGTCTAGAATTAAAATCAGATGCTATAATTATAAAGAGTAGCTATAATAGCATAATAGAGATATCCACTTCCCTTTACTGAGTGCACTCCAAAATAAGGGAAAATAGAAAACCCACTGTTGGAACTCAAATTGGGGAAGAACCTCTCCAACCCAAAAACAACGTACAAAAATAAATGCAAATGGTAGTAAATAGCTTCCCTAAATCATTTCTAAGCAAAGAGCGAAAAACCCCTAATTTCTACATGCTTAGGAGCTTACGTAGAGACGGAGAGTTAATGGATGGCTTGGAGAAAGAGGTGCTAGAGGTCGGTGGAGCATGGGGAGGATGATGAGAGTGTTCTCCTAGGCTTGGTGGGGGCTCTAGTTGAGCAGGCAGTGAGGGAGAAAGAAACACGAGAAAGAGAGTTACACAGGACAAAGAGAAATAAAAGAGGGAAAGAAAGATGGGGAATGGGGAAGTGGGTCGACCCACGTCAATGATAAAGTCGAATGGGGGTAAGGGAGAGGAAATGAGTTAAATAAGTATTCTCTGATGGAAGTGTCGAGAAATGTTAAAATAAGTGAGGGAAAGAGAAAATAGATGAGGAGGGAGAAAGTATTAAATAAGTTTAAGTGGACTTTGGGTCAGGTCAGGTTCTAGATGGGCTTCGGGGTTCCGGGTCAGGATGAGTAAGAAGCACAAAATCCGAGAAATAAGGTAATCTAACCGACGGTGCCAAAATCTCAAAAATCGGAACATAAATAATTAATAAAAGCCTGATTTGGTTTCTTTAGAGCATGTTTGGGTAATGTCCTTAGAGTGAGATCCTCTCTAGGTTTCCTCGATTTAAAGGAAAACCCAGGTTTGGGTGAAGAAAGAAAAAGTGAGAAAGGATTTTGCAAATCCCCCAAACCAATAAAAAATCTTCTCTTCCATTGATTCCTCCGTCACCACCTCCCCCAATCGAATTTTGTAAATCCGTGGGGACAAAGAAGTACCTTAGCTTCTGTGTGGGTATACAATTCTAAGATACCGAGATCACTAGCTATGTGCTTGGTCTCGGCACATAGCTTTGGTCTCGGCCAATTCTTGGTCTCGGCACCTGACAAGGATACCGTTCTCATGTTTCAATTTGACAAGAAACCATGACATAGGCTACGTTTTGGTGAGGCCTCATATAAATCATGAGTATTAGTAGAAAAGGGCTTTTGTGGAAAAAATTATTAAAGAAATCAAAAGCAGGTTTTTATGAATTCTTTATGCACCGGTTTTGACAACTTTGTATTTCTTTATTAATTTATAAGTTGTTAGCTTGTCCCGATCTCGGCCTCTTCCAATGCTTGGTCTCGGTCGTATGCCCCATTTTGGAAGGTCTCGGCCTCGGTCTCAGTCTCGGTGATAGATGTATCTATATGCACAGTTAGCCACGTACCACGGAATAAGGGCACCGCCCAAATCCCTGACACTGCTGCACAACCCAGGCGCCAGGATAAGGCCAGATGGGACAGAGTGGGCTACGATGGGACAGAGTAGGCTACTATGGAACTACAATTAAAAAAAAGTAGGCTACGATAGGACAGCCTCTCACTCAAGTGCCTGTCCCAAAGTCAACTTTCTCCCTCTATATTTATTCAGAAGCCTTCAACAGGTAAAGGATGGCCAAAAACCAATATACTGGTACGCCATCGCCTCCCAAACTACATCTCCTACCTTTGTTTAGTCCTGCAACTGCAACTAACTTAGGCATTGGAGAGCCCTGCGCTGCCCAAGCCAGGGTCTTTCACTGCCTCCCTTCTTCTCCCATTTTCAGGTTCAAAAGCATCCTATCACCTTCAAAGGAGCTGCAACCTTCATCTTCATCAGAAAAGTGTCAAGACACCACCAAAAAACACAAACCCCCCTGTCAGTCGTGCATTTTTTCGCACTTACAATTGGCGTCGTCTGTGGGAAACTCAATCAAAAAGTCATATGACTAAGCACTATGCCTCCAAAAACCTGAAAGGGCGAAAAATCATCAAGGGACCAACAGCAACTGCGTTGGAAAGCCTAAGACTCACTCAGGTTCACCTTTAACGGGAAGACAGCACTCTCCCGGCAAGGTAACCTTCGACTAGAGCTTTCCAGGTGAAGTCATTTTCCACCGTCAAGCCTTGCCCTCTGGCAGGAAGACAGAGCCTCCAAGAAGGACAACAAATCATCCAGCGAAAACAAAGCTAATCGAAGCTAGACATCCGCGGGCTCAACAGTAGTCTCAACCTCTGGGGATTGCCAGGAGTCCACGCCAACATCACCAGCAGTGCCCTCTCCAGCTCGGCAAGAAGCTCCTCTTTCGCCTCTAGCAGCGAGAAGTCTCACATCAGTCCTTAGCTACGGACTTCAGTCTCCGACCAACGGCATGGTCCCCTACCGTCTTCGCGGCGGCACGATCCTCTACCTCGGTCTTTGACCAGTAGGCTCGATGATGGCATCAGCCTCAAAGTCTGGCTATTCTCAACTTTCGAATCTCTATCTTGGCCTCATGAAGGTCTCAGCCACGCGCATTCTCGGTCTAGTACTAGAATTGCGGCCAACGAGACTACACTGGCTCCGGTCACGCACCAGCCAATCATGTCTTGATATAGGGCTCCTCGGCACCACCTACCTAATTGCTACGCCCATTAGGGAAATGCTAGAAAGCCTATATCGCCACCGGGCTCATCCTAGCGTCGGTCATATACCAGCTGGGCATGACCCGCGTTTCGACAACGATATTACACCAGCTCCGGTACACCTACCAGCTGGGAATGTCTCTGAAACGGCCTCAAGTAGATCTCGGCATAAAAGCATCTCGGTCCAGCACCAGATCGCTACCAAAAAGATAATACTGGCTTCGATAAATGCACCAGCCAGTTATGTCCCGATCTCGGCATAAAAGCATCTCGGTGCAGCACCAGATCGCTGCCAAAAAGATAACACTGGCTCCGGTAAATGCACCAGCCAGTTATGTCCCGATCTCAGCATAAAAGCATCTCGGTCCAGCACCAGATCGCTGTAAAAAAGATTACACTGGCTTCGGTAAAAATACCAGACAGTTATATCCCGATCTCTCAGACCTCTCAGTTGGTGATGAGCCAGCTGAAAGAAGATTATTAAATTTAAGCTGGAAAAGCTGCTTAAAGTCACAAGCGCGAAACAAAGGTCATCCTAATATTCAGCTTCTGACCTCAACGAATTAGTGAACTCTAAGAGGTCAAAAGCTGGGGGGCTTTGTATGGGTATACAATTCTAAGATGCTGAGATCACTAGCTATGTGCTTGGTCTTGGCATATAGCTTTGGTCTCGGCCAATTCTTGGTCTCGGCACCTGACAAGGATAATGTTCCCATGTTTCAATTTGACAAAAAACCATGACATAGGCTACGTTTTGGTGATGCCTCGTATAAATCATGAGTATTAGTAGGAGAGGGCTTTTGTTGAAAAAAATTATTAAAGAAATTAAAAGCAGGTTTTTATGAATTCTTTATGCACCGGTTTTGACAACTTTGTATTTCTTTATTAATTTATAAGCTGTTTGCTTGTCCCGATCTCGGCCTCTTCCAATGCTTGGTCTCGGTCGTATGCCCCATTTCGGAAGGTCTCGGCCTCGGTCTCGATAACAGATGTATCTATATGCACAGTTAGCCACGTACCACGGGATAAGGGCACCGCCCAAATCCCTGACAATGCTGCACCGCACAGGCACCAGGATAAGGCCCGATGGGACAGAGTGGGCTACGATGGGACTACAATTAAAGAAAAGTAGGCTACAATGGGACAGACTCTCACTCAAGTGCCTGCCCCAAAGTCAACTTTCTCCCTCTATATTTATTCAGAAGCCTTCAACAGGTAAAGGATGGCCAAAAACCAATAGACTGGTACGTCATCTCCTCCCAAACTACATCTCCTACCTCTGTTTAGTCCTGCAACTGCAACTAACTTAGGCATCGGAAAGCCCTGCGCTGCCCAAGCCAGGGGTCTTTCACTGCCTCCCTTCTTCTCCCCTTTTCAGGTTAAAAGGCATCCTATCACTTTCAAAGGAGCTGCAACCTCCATCTTCATCAGAAAGTGTCAAGACACTACCAAAAAACAAAAACCCCCGGTTAGTCACGCATTTTTGCGCACTAACAGCTTCAAAAGTGACTCCTCCTGTGTGTTTTTCAAACCCAGAATACAGTGATTCCTCCCCTCGAAAATCCTTAGAGATGATAACATTGATCTAGAGAAATGAAGGAATCCTTTAGATAGAGGGTTCCTCCTTATTTACCAAATGTGCCCTTAATGATTCTTCCATCCAAACGCCGTCTCCTATTCTTCATACTCATTCATACCATCAGGCCTAAAAAACCGAGAGACATACAAAAACCCAAACCTGAGTTCTATTTTCAGTTTCGAAACACAAGAAGTTTCTCACACTCCCACACATCTAATCAATTAAAATAACAAGTGGGTCACATCCTCTCCATCCATACCTTAGACAGGCTCCAATCCAATCATGTTATCCCATTCAAAATATAACCTAACCTAGCAAGTTAATTTCCAATTTAACATACAATGAGCACAAGGGTGTCTAGAATTGAAATTAGATGCTATAATCATAAAGATGAGCAACATATCCTAGCATAATAGAGATGTCCACTTGCCTTTGGTGCATGCACTCCAAAATAGGGGAAAATAGAAAACCCATTGTTGGAACTCATATAGGGAAAGAACCTCTCAAACCCAAAACAACGTATAAAAATGCATGCAAAGGGTAGTAAATAGCTTCCCTAAACCATTTCTAAGCAAAGAGGGGAAAACTCTGAATTTCTACATGCTTTGGAGCTTACCTAGAGATGGAGAGTTAATGGATGGCTTGGAGAAAGAGGTGCTAGAGGTCGGTAGAGCATGGCGAGGACGATGAGAGTGTTCTCCTTGTCTTGGTGGGGCTCTAGTTAAGCAAGCCGCAATGAGAGGCTGTGAGGGAAAAAGAAACGAGAGAGAGAGAGTTAAGCAAGCCGCAATGAGAGGCTGTGAGGGAAAAAGAAACGAGAGAGAGAGAGAGAGAGAGAGAGAGAGAGAGAGAGAGAGAGAGAGAGAGAGAGTAACAGAGGAAGAAGAGAAATATAAGAAGGAAAAGTGATGGGGAATGGGGAAGTGGGTTGACCCACGTGAGTGATAAAGTAGAATGGGGGTTAAGGAAGAGAAAATGAGTGAAATCGGTGTTCTCTTATTGTGATGTGGGGAAATAATAAAATAAGGGAGGAAAAGAGAAAATAGGTGAGGAGGGAGAAAGTATTAATTAAGTTTCAGTGGGCTATAGGTCGGGTCAGGTTTTAGATGGGCTTCGGGGATCCGGGTCGGGATGAGGTAGAAGGACAAAGTCCAAGAAATAAAGTAATATATCTGATGGTGCCAAAATCTCAAAAATCGAAACTTAAAGAATTAATAAGAGCAGGTTTTACATCCAAAAGCCATCTCCTATTCATCATACTCATTCATGCCAACAGGCCTCAAAATTCGAGAGACATAGAAGCTCAAACCTGGGTTCTATTTTCAATTTCGAAACACAAGAAGTGTCTCACACTCCCATAAATCTAATCAGTTAAAATAACAAGTGGGCCACACCCTCTTAATCCATACCTTAGACAGGCTCCAATCCAATCATGTATATCCCATTCAAACTATAAACTAACCTAGCAAGTTAATTTCCAATTTAACATACAATGAGCACAAGGGTGTCTGAAATTGAAATTAGATGCTCGAATCATAAAGAAGAGCAACATATCATAGCATAATAGAGATATCCACTTGCCTTTGGTGAGTGCACTCTAAAATAAGGGAAAATAGAAAACCCACTATGGGAACTCAAACTGGGGAATGACCTCTTAAACCAAAAACAGCCTACAAAAATGCATGCAAAGGGTAGTAAATAGCTTCCCTAAGCCATTTCTAAGCAAATAGGGGAAAAGCCCTAATTTCTACATGCTTAGGAGCTTAATGGATGGCTTGGAGAAAGAGATGCTCGTGGTCGGTGGAGCATGGGGAGGACGATGAGAGTGTTCTGCTTGGCTTGGTGGGGCTTTAGTTGAGCAGACAGCAAGGAGAGGCAGTGAGGGAGAAAGAAACAAGAGAGAGAGGGGCTTTAGTTGAGCAGGCAGCAAGGAGAGGCAGTGTGGGAGAAAGAAACACGAGAGAGAGAGAGAGAGAGTTACACACGAAGAAGAGAAATAAAAGAGGGAAAGAGAGATGGGGAATGAGGAAGTGGGTGGACCCACGTGAGTGATAAAGTGGAATATGGGTAAGGGAGAGGAAATGAGTGAAATAAGTGTTCTCTGATGGTAGTGTGGAGAAAGGATAAAACAAGGGATGAAAAGAGAAAATAAGTGAGGAGGGAGAAAGTATTAAATAAGTTTAAGTGAGCTTTGGGTCAGGTCAGGTTTTAGGTGGGCTTCGGGGTTCCGGGTCGGGATGAGGTTGCAGGACAAAGTTTGAGAAATAAGGTAATCTATCCGATGGTGCCAAAAATCTTGAAAATCAGAAAATGCGAAAAAGCCCTCGGAACTTTTCGAAAATTATGACACACACCCCTATTGTACCCAAACGAGGTCGGAATCACGCGAGACTTCGCACGCGTTACTCATACGTCAAACCCGACTCGCTAGGATTCTAAACACACTTAATTAGCTAATAAATAATTAATTATAAATAATAGGGTATTATGGGTTGGGGTGTTACACCCAACATTAATGTGGGTATAAAAAAAATGAAGGTTTTCCTTGGCTCAATCAATGATGATGGATGAGATCTTGATTAATAGGTAAGATACTGGTTAATTTTGTTTGATCAAGAGTATGGTAAAACTAGTGGTTGATTCACTCTTACAAGTTTTAAATGGTAAGCTATATTATTGAGGCAACCCGATCAAGAGTATGGTAAAACTCGTGGTTGCAACTCTTATAAGTTTTAAATGGTAAAATGTATTATTGAGGTAAGCCGAAATGGTTAAAAATCAACTTTTGTCAATTTGATTTTTTACATTTGTTTACGAGTCCAATGTTTTGTCGTAACTGTTCATCATGCTCATAACACCCCCGAAAGGTCAAGGTGTAAAGTTACAGAACTTAGATCATTATACATTTTGATAGATCTTTGAAAAATATAAAAAATGCATATTAATGTCATCAGTTTTTCCACACTCTATTAGGCCTTTACAAGAACAACCCAAATTGTACAATATGTCAATTACCTGCCCTTTTTTCTTCCTTGAAATTCTTTATAAAGCAATGGGATTGGCCTTGGCCCAATCAGTCGTTCATGGATTGCGTGTTAAGATCAATGAAATTAGCTTATATATGGTTTTTTTTTATGAGGAAAGGCCTTTCATTCATCAAAAAAAGCAACAACACAAACAAACAAAAAGACTCCAAAAAATAAGAAACAACACCATAGTCAATAGTCTAACCCTATGAACACACGCACTTTCCAGGTGTATGTCCCGACTACAAGAAAAAACTTAGCAATGAGTGGGCTGCAGAGTTCAAAATTCTAGGAATATAAGAAACCTCCACAATATCAAAATTAAGAAGTAGTTTCTTAATATCGGCAATAATTGGGTAGATAGCGCAACCAAATTTGTCATTAACAGCTTGAGCCACCTCTTCAGTGTGCAAGTATTTCCAGATCCTGACATAACATAATTCCCACGCCCTTTTTTTAGATCTGCAATTCGGCTTCCTTTGATAATGCAACTTTTGGAATCCAAGCACCTGCATCCACAACCACCCCTTTAAGCATAGCCATGAAACCAAATAAAGCTTTGTCATGTATTGCCCTATAAGTAGCATCTGAGAACATCACAACCTCCTTCTTGGAACTGATCAATCTTAATAGTTTTTTGTTCCTCATCCTTCTTCTTATCCTTTAAAGAACAAGGAATAATAAAACTATTAATCAAAGTTTTAACTGAGTGGATTATATTTGCGGGGTGTTTCTTGTTTCAATATCAAAATTCGTTTCTTGCTTTCCATATGGTCCACCACATGGTCAACTCCCACACTCTAGAGTGATCATTTCCTAGAGGAGTAAATGGGTGACCTTGCTCACAGAACTCCTTCCAGTACTCCTTTAACCCCCCAACACTAAGATAATGAGTTAGGAGGCCAAAGTGTGTACCAAACCAACATGCTCTAGCGTAATCACATTTCATTAGAGCGCGATCGACCGTTTCCACTTCATCCTCACAGAGTGGGCACAAGGGATTTACAATATTTATTCTCGAGTGAACGTTCTTTTAACTTCTAAAGCATTTTTCAAACATTTTCATTCAAACATGCATGATCCTTTTTAGGGAATTGGAAATTCTTCAAAACCCCTTCCAATTGCATCTTTCCACAAATTCTCTGTAAGCTGACTTTAATTTGTTGACAACTGTCCATTCTTTGAGAAAGGTCAAACCCTTTTATCACTATCATTACCAACAGAAATTTATATTTTCCCAATATCCTTCACATCGTTTAAGTTATTAAAATTTTATCTAATCTTATTTCCATCCCATTGCTTATTAGCTTTCCATAAATCTTTAACTATAATAATCGGGCTGGTTATATTGGTTAAAGTTATCCTCAAGCCTTTTTTATATGGGATCCAATTATGGTCCCAAACTGAGATTTTTTTTCTCAAGTACCAATTATCCAACCCACTCTATCGTAAATGAAACTCACCCCCTCCACAAACCCTTTCCAAAACCATGAGTTGCCTTTTCTGTACTTAGCCTCCCATAGATTAGATTTGGGACAATACTTTGCTTTAAGAATTTTAGAGCATAGGAGATTATCGTCATTAGTGCGACGCCAACGTGTTTTGCCTAGAAGAGCTAAATTAATACTTTTGGTATCCCTTATTCCAAGCCCTCCATCCACAATAGGCTTACAAAACTCTTTCCATTTTAAGGTGTGCATTTTTTTTCTTTCCCTCACCGTCCCCCCACCAAAAGGATCTAAACATTTTATCAGTAACATTAGAAGTTTTGTTGGAGAGTTAAAAAACCGACATATTATAAACTAGAATAGTTGAAGCTACCAATTTAATTAATGTATTCCTACCCGCTTTAGAGAGAAGCAGAATCTGCTAAGTATTGAAGTATTGATTCTAGCCTTTATTTATTAACGAGGGCTTCAAAACTAAGGTTTTTATTCCTTCCAATAAATAAGGGATTTCCCAAATGCTTCCCGTTAATTTGTTTCCATCAGCTTTACCCCCGGGATTGAAGCTATACCTTTGCATCTTTTTTATAAGCCCACTTGATAAAGTAAATACATGATTTATGGATATCAATAAATAACCTGTTCCGGGATTTGGCAATAATCCTCAAGAAGGTGCTTAGATTTATAGAAAATAAAACTATCACCAGGAAAAAACAAATGAGAGATCTCAACTTATATAATTTTCGTGGCCTTCCTTTTTAACACTTCCCTCTTGTAGTCTTGTCTATTGGGAAAAGATCACTTACAGATGAGAGGGTCGCCTTCAATTCAAACGCTTTGAACAAAGCAATGGTCATTGATGGTATTCATCTCTCCAACAGTTACAAGAACCCAAGATCTTTGTGTACGGCACCCTCACCATATCATGTTCCGTCTTGCTGCCTTGTTGTAGATTTACTTTTCACAACAAAGTTTTTGTCCGTTGGTAATTTCATTTATCTATGAGTTAAGTAGACTGGGCATTCTAAGTTCCTACATCAAAGCTTTAGTATCCCCATTCCTGCCTTGATGAGAATGGGATGACCCATTTATTCAACAAGAGCATGCATGTACATGAAATGGATAGTCACTAAAACTATCTATTTTGGAGGCTCTTACCACAGGATTAAGCTGATCCCACTACTTTACCATAAAAAAATAATAAAAAATAAACTATTTATTTTGGAGGCTCTTAACTCGCGACCTTCAGCTCTGATATCATCTTGGTAACTAGTAATACTAAAGAATTAATCTGTTAGTGAACAACACAAGAATTTTTATTCAACACTTAGATCCTCATAGATTTTGAGAGGTCTTTGAAAAACATAAAAATTGTTTATTAATGTCAGCAATTTTTATTCACTCTATTAGGCCTTTTCGGCAATGATCCAAATTGTACATTATGTCAATGGCTTGCCTTTTTTTTCATGAAATCTTTTGGGAGAGCATTAATGGGCTTGGCCTTGGCCCAATCAGACGGCCATGAATTGTGTGTTAAGATCAATGGACTTGATCTCAACTTAATTATGTATGTTGTTAATGGACTAAACGGCCATCCACTTTTACATTTTCCTCTTGGATATTGGGAAAAGACCCTCTGCAAATGAGAGGGTCACCTTAGATTCAAATGCTTTGAATAACGTCATGGTCATCTATGGTATTCATCTCTCCAAGCAGCTACAAGAAGCCAAGATCTTTGTGTACGGGCACCCTGACATGGACCATCTTGCTACCTTCTTGTAGTTTTACTTCTCACAGCAAATTTATCATCAATTGGTAGTTACATTTATGAATTTATGAGTTAGGTAGACTCTGCATTCTAAGGTCCTACATCAAAGCTTCAGTATCCTCCTTTTTACCTTGATAAGAATGGGATGACCCAATATCTTCAACAAGGGCACGCATGTACATTAAATGGACAATCACTAAAACTACATGGACAGTCACTAAAACTATCTATTTTGAGGCTCTTAACATAGGGTTAAGACATTTACCAAAACAGAAAAACATAGGGTTAAGATGATCCCACTGAGGTAATAAAGAGGAGCCAAGCTGCCAAGGGCATTTGGTGTGCACATACGGTGGGTCCATTTTCTTGTATTAAATTGCAAATTTGTACAATGAATCATTCCATGTCTAATGCAAGCAACCTCCTGTTAGTTTATTGGCTTTTTTTCACTGATTCCCTTTTGAAGCCCAACTTGAGCGAGCCTAGGCCTGAATATTTTGGCCTAGTTCAGGGCCTTGATTTCCAGCTTGTGGGGCTGTGTCCATGCAATTGATTTCAGGCTTAAAATATCCTAAGCCTAACACAATATTTCAGGATGTAGTAGGCCATTTTTCATGTTGATTTGAGACTTTTAGCTTTAGATGGATTATAGTTTCAATTGTCATGCTAATCTGACATTTCTAAATCATATTGGTGTGGCCCCTTAAAAACTCTAGAAGATTATTGAGAATTGATCTTTTTTTGTGATTACACCACAAAGTACGGCCTATCCTCGAGCAATCTCAGGTGTGGGACCCACTTTGCTCAATTAAACTGTGTGGATAACATGATTAACTCATTCATCTAAAATCAGTGTCTTCTTACAGCTTCAACGGTGAGTATCCCTATGATCCAAGTGAGCACCTCTCCAACCCCAGGAGGAAAGATTCAGCCAGAAGTTTGAAACAAACGAATTGGGCCCCACAATGAAGATTTTTAGTGCATATAATACACTTTGTGTAGACACTGAGATCCTATTTGTTTGCATTGGATTACATAGGAATTGAATAGGTTGGGATTCATGTTCAAATGAGCTCTCCCAAAAGATTACTAAAAGAGGTGAGGTGTGGGATGAAGAACATAAGAAAGTAATATATATGTGCGCTTGGCTTTCGTGGAATTTGAATTACTAGGCTAGTCGCTGCACATTGATGTCCTATCTTCCCTCATTCACTTTCCATTGAAGGAGACGTTATTTAATAGTCATTTTTTGATATTCACCTTTGCATACTCATTTTTAACCACTTAGAAAAACTGTTCGAGAGTATCATTTCTCAATAAATAGTTGACAATATCAGATAGGCATCACTGTGCTTTCAGAGAACTCAATCCGTAGTAGGCCCATGATTTGGACAGTATGGACCGCTTACTAGTCACGATCAGGACCAATAGCATTCATTGACAAGGCCCACAATTGATTAAAACCCTCAAAATAAAATACATCAATCACAACAAATGGAGGGCCCTGATTTTTCTCCTCTAAATGCACATAGATTTTTAGAGAATGGTAGATTGTAGTGGATGACACTCAAGCAGACGTCACACTAACACATCCACATCAATTTAGACCATTCCAAAGGTGGACCACACTATATGAACCTAAGAATTAGACAGATGGAAAGACACAAGCCTTAGAATTCACTCAAATGAATTTTTTTCAATGACAAGTAATTTCAATCCATGTCATAGTTTGGTATCATGATATTCTTGACATAAATTTGTCAAATGATATTTTCCCATAGTATTACAAAATTGATAGGATATAAAAAGGTAAAATTGGTACTAACTGTGTAAGTCTATTTTAACTATTTATATGCTATTTTCTATCTGTTATCACTTAGAATACAATCAAATCTGAGAATATCGCCATGTCTTGTGACATTCGAGTACGGTAGATTTCCAATTATTTCTTCAGCTTTCTAACAAATCTCACCCTTCTGTCAGATTGATCAATTATAAAATATGTGATTTTACATCCATTGATTTCTTTATTTTATATAACAATGTCGGTTGTTTCTTTTGGATTGAAAATTGGCTAAGATTTCACTGACATGTGGGGTCATTTATGAATATACGCTATGGGCCATTGGGCCTGACCAAAGAATATTTTGCATTCCTTGCTATCTGGACTCCTTTCATTGTATTCTGCTACACAGGATCATTTCTAAATAAGATAATTCCACACTACTCGTAACTATAAATGGAAAGCAGATAAAGAGGGAGGATGAAAGAACTTTAGGGAGCTGCTGGGCCACTCTTATGTTTCATGTTCTTGTCTCTCTTTCAAACTCCCTCTCTCATAATCCCTCTCCTGGGCTCCTTAAGAAATATATATAATCCAAAACTCACCCACAAAATCTCTCATGCAAAAAGCAAACCTTCTTTAACTTAAGAGATGAAGCTGCTAATCATCATAACCCTGTTCATTACCCTCTCTACTTTGGTACCACCTTGTACTTCTCACAGGACTCTTGCTTACTCCCCTCATGACCAAAGTAAGCAAACATTGCTCTCTCTCTCCTCTCTCTCTCTCTCTCTCTCTCTCTCTGCAACTTTTACAGCTCATTAACTGGTGTTTGCTATAGGTAAATTACCCAGGAAACTGAGATCCATTGAAGTTCCCATGGTAAGGACTTCCTCTCATACTCCCACACTCACTATACTAAACACTAGACGGACCCATTTCTTTGTTTGTATTTTTGTTGCTGTGGACCTTCTATGTTCCTTAATTCCTCTCCATAAAATACAGGTTCAAGAATCAATGAATGGAGATTACAAATCTAACAATGTGAAAAATGGACGTTCTACAGGTGATTTTCTAACCAAAGATACCTTAATCATGTTTTGTTCTCTGTTTTGCCGACACTAGAATAAGTTGTGAGCAATCCATCAGGGAGAAGGATTGTAGTCTTCCTTTAGCTTCTTGACTTCTTCATGGCTTTGAAGTTTGAATTGGTGTTTTCTTACACTGTTTTGCTACAGTACTAAAGTTGTTACTTTACTTTTACTAATTCATTATATGGGTTAAAAGGGAATGATTCTATACATGCACTTTAGCTTATATAGGGGCGTCCATTTGATTTTCTCTACTTTCTTCGAGGGCAACTGATTTAGAACACGTTCATTATGAAGTTCCCTTACCATCTAGATATTGGCCAAGTTTCTTATGATATTTATCCATTTCCATTACCACAAAAGAAATGCTTGCAATCATCTGATTTATGTGGTTATTTAGAGTCATAAGCAATGCAAGATTTGGATTGGAACAAGAATGCCATTCTCAGCACTCCTGCTAGCTACTATCTAATTGGTTTTTTATATTGCGAATTTAAAACATGTCGAAACCATTATATTAAGCCAAGCCGTTCTCACTCTCCTTTTTTTACAAGGGACTAAAACTCACACATCCGCCCACACTATGCATGTCCGTAACCAGCCCACCAACTTTAACAAACAAAACCCTTCTCACAATTGATGAAAAGATTTATATTGCATTTGTGTGATTAGAATTTTCAAATAACCCTTTCAATAAATGACAGGCTTTGTGATTCTCAAGCATTTAATTAATAGCCACCAAACTCTTCATCATGATCATCATCATCAGCTTAAAAGGTTTTGAATTAATAAAAATAAAAAGATCTAACAACTTGCAGCCATTTAACCCATCATTCTTGTTACGGTGCATGAAAGGGAGATTACTCTAATCCCAAGGGGTAGCTCAGTTGGCCTAGGACCACAGTTTGCACTCGGAACTTATAGGTTCGAAACTGCACTACCACACTGAGGCTACAGAGGAGTTTAGCCGGCTTTCCTCTAGGCCCTGAGGGATTAGTCCAGCCCAAAGGGTTGGGAACCCTCCAAAAAAAAAGGGATGTAAGGATTTTTTTTTTTTTTTTTACTTTTACTTTGTGACTAATAGAATGTTCTAATTTGTTTGTAAGTAGTAGAAAAACTGCACGATCAAGTACCAATCTACACCAGGGAGAAAGACATGCAGCAGTTCATGACCATGGACTATTCACGCCCAAGAAGGCGCCGCCCAATACACAACCGGGCTGTGTCGGGTGCACCATAAAACAAGACCCATCATTTCAGGAGCATGGATCTTTGCAAAAACAATTGGGAAAAGGCATGAGAGCAAAAGTACATTTCTTTCTGTTTGATTATAAAAACATGCTCAATATGTTAACTGTTATGGCCGACACTATGGAGTTGTTTAAATGTAATTTTTGGGTGGTTGTAAAGTGTGTAATGGAGATTATATTATTTATTAGAGTAGACCAAATTGCTTGTCAAACACCACACTAGATATTGATGTCCATTTTGACTTCTCTGATGGTGGGACATGCTGTGGACCACTTCTTATCGTGTCTGACGAATGGTTCACCAAAAGCGAGCTTTGATGTTTCTTGGGTTCAGCAAACTTGCATTAGGTGTAGAACAAACACATTGATTGGTTCAATGAGAATGTTGGAATTGGCTAGGATACAAAGGAATGAGGACATAAATCGTGCTCGCGAGAATCAAAGGCAAATGCAATTCTTGAAAGGATGGAAAGGAGGGAAAAATTGGAAAGCCAGATTGAACATAGGAATCAACTGGTTGGAGGACCACTAGTGAACCATGATAAGAGGTTAGATTTGTGTTATCTGGTGAGTGAAGTGAAACACACACTACTCATATGCAGTCCAACTCATGGGGCACACTTAAATGCATGAGCAAGGGTGGGAAGGAAATGTCCAATCAGGCAGGGGAATGAAAGGTCTAATTACCAGAAATTCGAGTATGAGGATGCAAGATCCAAACCCGTTTACACTTTCTTTTTTTTAGAGCCAATACAAGATCCATATTTGGTACCCGTGAGGAAAAGCTTTTCTAGCAAATTGATAGCCCCTTTAAAAAAAGCTAAAAAGGACATGAATGGAAATAGCTAGTAAAGATAGATCTCAATAAGTGCAACTTAGTCCACGATAAACTGAAATAGCAAAATAAAATTCATATAACTAACCAAGCATAATTGGGACAACGCTTTATGATGATGATGATGATCCAATAGGAAGATGAGTAGATCTCATATGGTGCTCAATTGAGTTCAAAGTGAGTTGACATGGGTAGTAAGGACATGTTTCTTTATTAGAATTTCTTACAAGAATTTATTATATTAGGGATTTTTGGACATGATGTGACATTTTATCTCATAGAATTTTTATTATCCAATAGTTTTTAGATTTGTATACTTGAGTTATGAGTATGACCTAAGGATTTAGATCTAAAACTAACAGCGTCCATCAAAAGAACATTTTATTACGGCCTGTTTGCCTCCAAGGATTCCAATAAATAGGAATTCATGGAAAAGGAGGTCCGTTGAAGGATTATGAAATGAAAGGAAGTGACAAAGAAGATGGGGATACCCACCACTTGGTGACGAAGGTAACCAACACTTCTTTTTTGTTGGTGTCATATTTTGAACCCGTGACCTAATGTTGTAAACCAAAGGTTTAAACCATAAAGACAAGTTAGAGATCGGCATCAATCGCTTTTTCCCCTGTATCCATCACTTTATTAGGATCTAATTTTTAAGGCAAATGGTAGTTAATCAATCGCATCAAAGAGGAGATTCTATTATTGGTCTTTGTGGATCTTCTTCACCTTTAATGCTTTCTCTCTGTTTCACTTTATAGGAAGGCACTGCGTAAAAACCCGGCTACAGTACATTTTAAGCAATGGAACCGCTGGTAAGTTAAAAGCCTAGAAAGTAAAGTTTTGTTCATTCCCGTATGTCCATTGGAAACTAGTTTTGCAGACTTTTTTCCTCGTTGGTGAGAACTGATCTCCCAAAATAAGAAATACTTTCCTATGAAATTATGGAATATTTAGCTCATTTCTGTGCTTCATCAGACGCGGGTAAGTAACCAGAACAGATTTTTCATCCGGTACAGATTTTTCATGCTTTTTCCGCAGAAAGTGGCCGAAGAATGGTAAAAATAAGGGTGGGGATTCAAAGAAAGGCTAAGTAATCCAGGTGATCTGGATATAAACCAAGCTTATAAAGATTGGTACAGCCCATTGTTCAAATCCTCTTTTATCCATTGTTCCCATAGAAGTCAACACCGATTTAGACTAACAAGACCCCAAAAAACGTCTCTGTTTTTCTTTTCCACTTGAAATCCTTCCAACCGTATCACATGCAAAATGCTCCTATATAAGATGCCACAGACAACCTACGTCCACAATCATAAACAGGTTACTAGAAAAATTCAACTATGAAGGCCTGGGCTCGCATTGTTGAAGGCCTGGTTCGAGGGCCAGTTACAAATGGCCACGTATGACCCAATATCGCTCAAAAAAAAAAAAAAAAAACATTCAGAATCCTGGGCGAGTCACAGGCCTAGCACATTTATCGTTCACCCTGGTTTCAGGCTCAATCAATATACATCCTACTAAGTCCCAGTCCAAACCTACAGCCACACAGTAAATTTAGCCATGGGCAAACCTCAATTGAATCCAAAGCACAAGCACAACTTATACCTTGTAACTTGTCTTAATTTAGGATTAGACCAGCCCAACACCTAGAAGACTTGGATCCTCTAGCAGATTTTCCTATCAAGGTAACACACTATTTTTCATTGCTAATACAAAAAAGACCGCCAAATTCTCTGGTTCTTCCAGTATTACACAAAAATCAGTAAGGAATGCATCCAACTATGACTTCGAAATCCTTTACAACCTTCAGAACTGAAAATCCCATGGTTTAATCAGTGAAAGGTGAAAAAACCTGTGCTTTTGAAGTCCTTGTGGAACAATTTGATTGTGTTTTCCACATCTGTAACCACCCAAAAATTTGATCAGGAGCATCCATATGGCAAGTCCCACCTACATGTTATGTGCATGCACGATTTCCCAGATGTGAGAATCCTACATTCTCCACCCCTTCATTGGCTGCTGCCAGCAAACGGAAGACTAAGAAAACACACCAACAGTACATAATAAATATTGGGGGGAAAGGCCAAAGATAAAATGGCAATGATCTTCCAAACCAATATATTTGGTGCATGCACAAATACTGGGTGTGGCCAATCAATGAAAGCTTGGGCATAATTGTACATGATTCCTCACCATGGAAAGTGGCATTTAATCAAAGTTCAATTGTCATAAGCTTACAATTAGCAATAATCAAATTCACCACTATTCTTAAAAAATAAACTAGTCACTCAGAATTACATATGGAACCACATGGTACAGTGATCAATGCCCACAGCAACTAGCCAGAGATTGGAAGAGTATTACCCAATAGCAGGCGACCCAAAAGAAAAAAAAAGAATTAGGGATGAGATGACCTATGTGCAAGGATTTGTCAATGCGTTTATTTGTAGGGTAAAATAAAATGAAATGAAATAAAGTGTCAAATCAAGAAGAAAAAAAATACTTGGAGGAAGTTGGTTGTAAAAGCACATTAGTTGCACAAAATGACAAAAAAAGATGCTCTAAAAAGACACAAAATGACCAAAAAAAAAAAAAAATTGCTCTTAAATATCATAAAATGAAAAAAAAAAAATCTCTTAAAAATCACAAAATGACAAAAAAGGGTACTTTTACTCCCAACTCCCTCCACTTTTATTTCTTCTTGATTTAACGCTCAATTCTATTTTATTTTACTCCTCCCTACAAACGAACACGCCTGCTGACCATATGCTGATTATATGAAGCAAACCATCACTATCACAATTTGTGAGCATGATCCTTATCATAGTTACTCCGTTCAATTCATATTTCGAGACTAAATCCAAACATTCAATGAAATAGGTTCATTTGATATGTTTTCAGATCAGTCTGATTCACAGTTCAAGTTTGACGAATTATGATGAAATATGAACTAATTCGTTCCGTCCAAATAAATAAATCCATCACTCGGGGCCATGTCAGAAACTCAAGCCACTCAAAATAACTGCCCTTCCATATATTGACTCTAAGCCAATTTTAACTCCAATAAAAGTTGGCCCCACCATCAAATTGATCATGTTTAAAATATATTATTAAAATAAAAACCAAAGAAAAATCCCATGCTTTAGAGGTGATCAATCTTATGGTGGAGTTAGAGTCAGATATACGCTAGCATCTATAAATACAATGCCTTTGAGTTCGAGCGGCTTGAATTTCTTAGGTGGACTTCACTTATGGATTTACAAACTTAAAGGGGGTCATTCGCCTTTTACTCATGGGATAGAAAATGGGCTTTACATGGTTTGTCAAAATCACCATTTTCACATGAGTAAATGAGAACATCCTATGGTTATAGATGTGTTCAGATGTTTTGGACTTTTTATCAAATTTCTTGAAATCCATGAAGATCTAAGATATGAAACTAAAAGTCTTGATGCTTATCATTAATATGAGAATATTGAATAGTTCGGATAATAAATTGGGGCCAACAAAAAGTGCAAGAAATCAGATCTATAGGTTGAGATTTTTCACAAATTACTCAAAATCTATGAAGATTTAAGATAATCGCCTTTAAGGTGTTGAGGTTTATTAGTTCAATAAACAGATTGTAGGGTTTGGATTACAAATATGGGGCCCATAGGAATGGGGGAAAGTGGGTTGATGGGGACCACAAGAATGCAAACACCTTCTGAGTGATTGTGCTTGCGCCTTTTTCAAAGAGCTGTGTGTGCAAGTGATTTTCACACTTGTACAGGTGTGGAAATGGCCTTATTTACACCATTTTCATACCTCATTTATGCAAACAAAAGTGACAATGCATAACCACAATGCATGTAAATCATTTATGCAAACAAACTACCACTAATGGATTGAGGGGATTCCCTGCCTAAAACGTTTTAAACAAAACACATTTTGTTTATAGGTAATGTGACTTGAATCCACAATCTCATGCCTGCAACAATGAACAGTTTTTCAGAAATAAAGCATAATAAGATCATGGGTGTCCAAAAAAAAATGACCTCTGCAAAAAAAAAAAGAGCATCCAAAAAACTATCGACCCCATTAGATCATCTTTGCAGTGTCTAACATGACCGTACTTGATGGTATTTCTCCATAATCTCCAATGTAAGATACCTTCACTTATCAATCTCTCCCTCTACTTCTCTAAACTTGTAAGCCTTCCACACATTGTATTTGGGTCGCACTTTCCAATGAGACCTTATTTGATGGCATTATCTCCATAACACCCAATCTAACATGTCCTGCCAATCAAACATATCTTTCCACACTACTTATCCCAAGATATTTACAGATCTCCACCTTCTTCTAGTTTTATGAACTAATTACCTTCAAAATGTTGTACATGATCTGATCTGCGCCTCTTTTCCTTTTACAAATCTGATTCAAGCCTCTATCTTTTATCAATCTCCTCTTTGTACATGTAACGCTCCTTCATCATCATCATTAAAGCCTAATCCCAACTAGGTTGGAGTCAATTACATGAATTTTATTTCTCCATTTTAGCCTATCCTCGGCCAAATCCTTGAACAGTTGCTCTTCTAATCCTTTACTACTTCTATCCATGTCCTATTTGGCCTACCCCTTTTTTCTTGGCGGTCCATTAGCTTTTAATAGAAAATTTGTATTCAATGACCCCATTGCTGGCCTACGATTGACATGTCCAAACCATCACAAACAAGTTTCTCTTAATTTACCACCCATCAATGTTGCCCCTAAATGCTTACGAATGCCCTAATTTTTTACGCGTCGAACTCAACACTCCCCAGCTCTGTTACACCCCATTTTTTGCATGCCCTTCAATATTTTGATAAGTAACGATCAAAACCTACATTTTAATCCCCAATTATCAGAACAAGAAACATATAGTCATTTCATTAAACCTTGATATTTGAGAGTGAAATCATCTAACATGTCAATCCACTAAATTTCCATGTAACAAGGACTTCTTTCTATTTTCAACTAATAAAATGTAAATAAAGTGGAAAAAAAATGAAAAAAAAATAGTACCTTGATCATTGGAAGACAAATAATTCTAGATGAGTTTCAACCAAGAAAATGACCCGCTATAACATCTGAGTGCAGCATCTTATCCAAGGTAATCTAGCAATTTGCAACATAAGCATAGGTGGAATTAATGCACGACCACCACCACCACAACAACAAAAGCCTTATGCTGTCTATCTAGGTTCAGCACTTTCAGTGCTAAGCAAACATGTCAAATTGACTACTTCATAGTGTTTCTTGGTTCCTCTTCATTGTATCTATTGGTTGTATGAATAAAGTTTCTAATCTTATACATACATCTCGAAGACTCAAACCTTCCAAATGGCATCCCATGATTTCTCTAACAATGGAACCACCAATTGATTTCTTCTAATATACCAACTCCTAATCCAACCATCTTCTCGCTGAAGAGATCCATCCTAGCATGTCTCAATCACAGACACTTTGTCTTTTGTTCCCTTGTGATAGGTGATTTACCAGAACCCAACGATTGGGTAGCAACAGTGAGCACCTTACAATTGTTATCTCTCTTTTCATCTTCACTTATTTGCCCAATATTTGGATTCATATTATAATGAAACTCTAATTGGCAAAAATCTTTTTTTTAATGACTGGTATAATTGGCAAAAAAAACAAACATGTTGGTGCGACCTAACTGCAACTAGGAACTTGATTATGACAACAAAAAGTCGTTGCCCTTATTGTAACCCTATTTACATGTCAGATATAATCTCAATTATCCACTATAGATCCATTTGTCCCTCAATATTCACCAAATTAACAGCCCTGCCCCTAACAACTTTTTGTGTGGCTTGACTAATAAATAAAAACCATATGTAAGTTTTCCTCCTCTCTTTAAACTTTTTTATTTGACCCAATTAAAAAAAAAGTTTGTTGGCTTTACCTAGCATAAACCTAAACTGTTTCTCAAATACATTTGATTCTCTTTCTTCCGCTTTTTACACTATTACTCTTTCACAAAGTCAACTTTCCAAAGAGGATATCAAAAAAAAAGGAGTATTAACTTTCATCAATAAAGATTTGAACAGCATCGGAGAAATATACTGAAAAGCTACAACGCCGAGAAACCAAGCCCAAACAAGGACACACAATACAATCAAGCAAAGAAAAGCAATTCTAGGGCACTCATAATCAAACTAGTCATATGACTCCCTCCTTGGCTAATAGATCTAATGACGCATCAGCGCTCCTCCTCTTGACAAGAGAAAAGGAGACATAAAAAATGCCTCCATAGCACCAACACATGTTCCATCACATCTACTAAACTCCAAAGGCTTTACAAAGACCTGAGCCCTGCTGAGAGCGCACATCAAATTGACTTCCACCTTATAATCTGCCAAAAGTAAATACAATGAACTTTGCAAAGACCAGTCCTCAGAGTTAACATTCCACCCTGTTGACGGAGCAACGACGAGCAAGGACAAAGAAAGAGAGCTATCCCTGCTGATGAAAGCAAGACCGATGATCCATGGGTCGACCAACCCTACTGGGACCAGCCAACAAGCCCAACAGGTTCATCCAATTTACCCTAGGAATTTAAGTTGATTAGGAATGTTAATTAGGAGTTTTGATTTATTTAGAAGTCCTTAAATTTTGATTTTGGTTTGAATTGGCTTGTTTTAGGATATTTAGTTTCCCTTAGAGCATGTTTGGTAACAAGTGAGGAATTCGTAGATCTAATGATTCTTCATTGCCCTCGAACAAGGATTCCTCCCATAGGATTTCACATTGATACCAGTGTGTATCAACAGATATAGCAAAGAAAATGGGTTTCGGTGTGAAATCCACAAAAGTGAGGATTTCCAAATCCTATGGGGAGGTTGGATATGAAAATCCTAACAAAAGAGGATTTTCATTCATCCAAATCCCCGAGGATTTACAATTGCAAAATGTAGATTTTTCGCGACTCTGCAAAACGATAAACTTTTCCCCGAGGATTTAGTTGCCAAACATGACCTTGATATTTAGGAGATATTTAGTCTCCTTCCTTCTATTAGAGTCCTATTAGGAAAGGGAGCATCCAACCCTTCCTATAAATATGTAATCCCACCATTGGGAGAGACAACTCTTCATTATTCAATAAAGACAGTTCTGGTTTGCCTGTGGTTGTGAGTGCTTCTCTTCGATTGAGAGTGTTTGTGCACATGGAATCGGGGCTCGTTTGGCATTTTACTATTAAAGTCAAGTGGAGTCAAGTGAAATGAAAAGTATGAATAAAATATGTAGTGGGTTATGATGGTATTTTGTTTTTAGTTGTTTGGGATAGAATATTATTGATTTTTGGTATGAAAAATGGAGTTTTTTTGTCTTTTAGTTAATAAATGTGGTTACTTTTTGACTTTTTGTCGGAAAAGTTGGAGGGAGTTTTGAGAAAAAGTGCTTTTGATGTGATGTTTAGGATGACTTAACTTTACTAGTCAAGTTACCAACCAAGCCCGGAGCAAGCACCCGCTAAACCAAGGTTGCCAATTGCCCTACCATCTTGGGCATGGGTGTGTGGCAAAACCATCTAGGCAAGCTTAAATGAAAAAATCGTGAAAGAGAAATCCACCTCATACCAACTTCTCATCATGGTCGATGTGGAGAAATCTTGATACTAAGGGAGGGTAGATACCCAGATGCAGCACAGAATTTTACCTTTTCCATCAAATTGTTGCTTGATCTTAATCTTTAAAATATAAAAAATAAAAAAATAAAAAACTATATATTCAAACTCGAAGAGGAACTTGAAAATACACACTAAAAAAACTGTGATAACATAGATTAGAAAGCAGCCATTACGAGTTAGTTGTCACTATAATCACCATAAACCTCCCTATTTAAAATGAACATTTGGGAGTTTACCAATATGGATGATTTTCGAGGAAAAAAAATAGTGGTGGGCCTGGTGGCATATCTACAAGGCAATAAAGTTTTCTCATTCAAAATTCTGGGTGGATTGAAAGTGGCTTTGCTAGTTTTTTGTTGCATAGCCGGAATTATCCCAAATGGGTTTTGCATCCAAAAATCCGTCAAGTTTAATTTTCTAGATGTCCCCCAAGCATTCAAGGGAACACCCACTTGTGACAAAATTACAATCCGCTCGATAATAAAGACAAGAATCAAGGGTCATACATAACACTAAAAAACAAATAGAATAGTTAGAGTAAACAATTAGATAGATTCCATGTCACATTCGTGAAATATTGGCCATTTTCCACATTACCACACCCAATAGA
Source organism: Litsea cubeba (assembly GCA_012931725.1). Lineage (NCBI taxonomy): Eukaryota > Viridiplantae > Streptophyta > Magnoliopsida > Laurales > Lauraceae > Litsea > Litsea cubeba. The sequence goes on from CM022945.1 coordinate 136,081,327, forward strand.
ACAAGTATATTAAGCTTAGACAACTATAGCTTCATCCAATAAAAGGTAAATGCGATAAGATTTTTAACATGTCTAAGTGACTGAGATCAGTGCAAAAAGAAACACAATGATGTTCTTAAACCCAAAAACGAGTGTCAAGTTACATCAAGTGCGATGATGTTCATTACATTTGGAGATGGTTAAGACAACATTACCAACTATTGAGCAGGTCCATCCTTAAGGCGCTGAATTGCTGTGAATAACTTCCTCCGAGGCCCAACAGCAGTTATACCCATCTCTTTGAGGTCTTCAAATGTAAGCGAAGGCAACACTTCTTCATCCACCTCATGTAGTTCAAACATTCCAGCATACTTCCCAAAGCCCATCTCCTCCAACCATTCCCTGACATCATGCACAACGGCACCACCATTCCCTGTCCTATGGACTTCATCAATTTTGTTATCCACAAAATGACCATCATCAGAAGAAAACCCATTTCTCTCTTTGCAACCATTCCCTGTCCAAAACTCATCTGAATCACCCCCCGCATTCATGTCAGAAATGGGATCATCGAACTCATTATCATAGATGTGTTTGCTCATGTCGGAAGTGTCGCGGTCCAAAGGATCCTTAAACTCTTCAATGGTATAAACATCATAGAGGGCATTGGATGCAGGCTCTCCAAACGCATCATCTCCATCTCCTTTTCCATTCTCATTGGTGATCCCAGAAGAAAGCCTAGAATTCCAAGCACTCCCAATGCTGCTGTTGTCTCTACTGCTACGTTCCCGGCGCTTCATTGCCCTGCTCTTCTTTGTAACCTTTCCAAAATCCAACTTTGCATTGGCCACATCAGTTTCCAAACCTGTGAATTGCAAAACTGTTTCTGCGGAATTCGGGTTCCTGTTCTCCCTGCTATATGTATCCAACCTTGGTGAGACCCCCGGGTCAGAATCTGTGAAATTCGATGTACGCAAAGGAAACCCACTATTATCTACATGAAAGTCCATTTCTTTGGGGATTTTCCGCTCATGTTTCAGGTTCTTCTCCTCACGATTCTCTCTAAATTTCCAACTTGCACAAGAAATAGCAGCAGAAACATCTCCAATCTCTCCTAACCTCACGTTCGGACGCCTTTGCCTCTTAGAATTCACGCCAAGAACCATCATCTTTCAGAACCCCAACCCTAAAAAAAAAAAAAAAAAAAAAACCAAAATCAAAAAACAGACTCCCAACTGGAAGAACTAGAAACCACAACAGAAACTCAGATGCCAGAGAGAGATTATTTAAAAACACCAAATCCCAAATCCAAACCAAACACTAACAATCCAAAAACAAAACCCTAAAAGCCCCACAACCCAAGTAACAAAAGAACCAAATAAACCCCAAGAACCCTAAGATTTAAAAAGGCCAAAATCACAAACCCAGTATCCCAAGAAGGAAGATTTTTATAAAAAAAAAAAAAAAAAAAACCCAAAATCTAAAACTGAAGAACAAAACCCTAAAAAGTTCAGAGTACCCAAAATACTAGTACTAGATATTGAAGACAGCTTCCTAAAACAGGACAGAAATTATTGGAGAAGTAAAGCTGACCTTATCTTCCACTTGAAAGAGGAAAACCCCAGATACTGAAAAGTGAAAATTACATGAAAGTGGGCCACTGGGGGATGAACGGTTGAGATTTTCCAAAATGGGTAAGGTGAGATAGTGAAATTGGGTGCGAAGCTATCATCATCAGAATCAGAATCAAAAGACTGGATTGAGACGAAGATTTGAACGAAGGCGTGGAGTGGGGAGAAAGAAAGACTTTGAAGGAGACAGAATCTCTAGGCCCTCTGGATTTTATAGAACTGTGAGCAGTGTGCGCTGGTGTGCTGCATGCTGATCGCTAGATCCTTCTAGAAAGGAAGAGTGGCCCATCTGAAGAGACCATCACAGCCGCTCGTTTATTGGATTGAGCATTATAAAATCTTCTAAGCATTCATATGCCTTGGTTTCTTGCTGCCCAAGTTTGTAGCCCATGGGGTATGGGTCTATGGGCTCTTGGGAAGTAAAATAATGAATGTACCCTAAGTCAACCCATTGGAAGACGACTCGAACGCTAATCATGCCGTCGCATGGAAAGGAAAGTTCCAAGGTCGTGGTATTGGTCCAGAATCACAGTCCAACTCCAAAAAGGCCAAATATGGGTCGGCCCTGCATTATTGCAATCCATTGTGGAGTGGAGCAACTTTCAATCTTCCGACAAAGGAGTTCCAATATCTATTTACAAACTTTTTCTCCAACACTTAAAAGAAGAAATAACATGCTTCAATATAGTTTTTAATCTACTCAAAATGCATGATTATAAGGGCTTCGTTGCGTCCCTTGTTTTTTCAATGAAGAAATCCGTCAAATCTTGTGTTACAGTTGAATTTTATATAAGAAGAGTGGTTGAGTAGGCTCAAGCAGCCTCTCACTTTGTTGTGGTTGTGTATGGAAATGAGAAAATGGAAGTAAAGAGGTAGAGATAGGGTTTTTTAAGAAAAGAGTGAGATATCTGCAAAATATCAATTGATATATCAGTATTGAAAATAATAGGCTTTCATGATTGCGGAATTGGTATACACAAAATATCGTTGCAGTACCGAATTATATTATTATAGACCTAACCAATACGCCAAAAGTCCTAGTAGTGATGGAAAACACATCAAATTAAATCTTATAATCATATGGGACCGAAACAGATACCGATACATATCTACTGATATGAACCTATATCTGCTGATAGTTTAAACTATGGTTACAACAATTTAAATACTTGAGCTCCTTCCATTACTTACAAAAATTAATGTACAAGTTTTTATTAATTAGATATTCGAGTATGAACCTTAGTAGACATGAATTTGGAACAGTTACCGAAGAAAGGTTCATGCCTTAATTCTAGGTTCACCCATGCCTCACAGGCTAGGAGAATGTTCTCCTAAGATCAACTGTTAGGGCCATAGTCACATGTGTCCACCCTTGTATTGTCAATTCTATGTGAAAGAGTCCAAGACTTTGCCCCTAAGTCTCTTTCAAGAAAGATTAAGATTGAAGGCTTCTCTACAAGTCTTACAAGGCCCGGATTCGTCAAGAAAAACTCCATGTGAGTGCCAACCTTTTCAGGTAAAATTGACACCAAACCAACCAAGAAATGGGCCTTAGATACCTTGATATATCATCTGAATATAAAATGAGCACTCTTGATACATTCTCCTTTTTATATTGTAATAGAATCTGTAATATGTAGAGTTAGACTTAAACTTGGTCTAATTGATATTAAGTCTGTTAGAAAATTTTAACTGGTCCCTATTGGACCACCTAACCGGTTCTATGGCCTAGCTTGCACTTTCAGGAACTTTGTAATTCATCTTTATGGGGTTCATTTGGGCCTACCTTTGATCAATCCAACTCCTTTTATACTTTTTCCATCCCATGATCAAACATCAGCCATTGGATTAAATCTAAAAGAAATTATGGTAAAAATTTCATAAAACTTTAAGATTATTAAATAAAAACTAAGATAATCTTCGATGCTGATTTTTGTGCCTAACCTTTTCCATGAGGATACCTTCACATCCACCCTCCTCTTATAAGGAGAAATGCATCTAGTCCCATGAGTTAGGCTGCACACGTGGAGTTTGCTTGCCTCCTTTGAAGTGGATATAAGTGAGGCCCACAAATGGTGATGAGGCACAAAAATCAAATGAGTTTTCCACTTTGTTAAATCAATCAATTTTTATACACGAGGTAAGGTTGGAAACAAAATCGAGTCACGAGAGATTAGGTAGAGCATAACTTCATGCAAAACCTAGTTGGGCAATTTGAGATTCCGAGGAATCATATGCAACTTATAAAACTCTTGACATCTAGAAGTGGACATCCATCAAAAAGCCAGCAGGCAACTCTCACACTAGTTATATTATATATATTTTATCTTATTTTGTGGAAAAAAAAATCTCTTTCTAAAGCCACCCAATTTCTCAATAGGGCCAATAGCTTGATTTCTTAAGTACTAAACTGGAAGGCTATCTATTTGATCATTTTGAATTTCCTAAAATTTCTCTCTCAAACATCGAATATTTCTCTTGTGGTGTTTGGAAATGAGATATTTTTAGCAATTTTGCTATATTATCTATTGATTTAAATAAAATTCAAGGGGCTTTTGGCAATAGGTCCTTTATCATTTGCTTTTATAGCCTAAGGTCCACGATATTTTATCGTACCCACGGAAGTCCTCTCATAAAAATGAGCCCATGTACACGTCAGCAAAAGCAGACCTCAGACAAATTTATCTGAGTTTTGCATGTTGGTTTATTTGTGGACAAAACAGCTATAACATTGGACCCACTATTCAGTAGTCCAGCCTATCTACGCTACTGATCAGATAGATCATGATCACAGTGTATGCACTTGCAGTTGCAGACACCATTCTCTGAAAACATTGGGCCCTTTCATTTTCTTTTCTTGTTAACATGAACATGCATTTTTGATGTGCTTCATCCTTTGCTCTCCACTTGGGACCTCCATGAGACCTTAACCCATAGCTGAGTTAGGTTCATGAAGTTAACGGTCATGATCTTCTGACAGTGGGCCCCACGTGTTCTTTTCAATCCCCAATTACAATTTCTTATCTTGGTCGTCAGTCAAATTGTGGTGACCTTCCAAATATTGGCAGAGTAGTGGTAGTGGTACCATCAGATTTTGCCCCTCCAATTTGGACCACAGACCCTTTTTTTCCATCTCCACCGTCTTTTTGACGGCCCTGCTTTGATGGTCATGATCATCAAGGAGGCACCACAATGTGGAAATCCCTTTCAGTCCAGACTTGTTAGTGGTTGGACAGGCCTTGCATTCAGGGCCTACTAAAGTGTTGGTTCTCTTACCAACTCAGATAAATTTGCCAAAACTCATATAAATTTATCCGAGTTTTTCCAGAAGTTCAGGTAAGTTTGCCGAAAACTCAAATAAATTTGTCAAAACTCAGATAAATTTATTTAAGTTTTGCCAGAAGTTGTCCAGGTAAGTTTGCCGAAAACTTAGATAAATTTATCTGAGTTTTTGTCCAGTTTATCAGAGTTTCTGAAAAATTTATCTGTGGGCCATGATCAATAATAAATTATGAGAAATAATCAAATGAGTTTTTCCACTTTGTTAAATCAATCAATTTTTATACACGAGGTAAGGTTGAAAACAAAATCCAGTCATGAGAGATTAGGTAGTGCATAACTTCATGAAAAACCTAGTTGGGCAATTTGGGATTCCGAGGAATCATATGCAACTTATAAAACTCTTGACATCTAGAAGTGGACATCCATCAAGTGGGCAGCAGGCAACTCTCACACTAGTTATATTATATATATTTCATCTTATTTTGTGAAAAAAAAAATCTCTTTCTAAAGCCATCCAATTTCTCAATAGGGCCAATAGCTTGATTTCTAAAGTACTAAACTGGAAAGCTATCTATTTGATCATTTTGAATTTCCTAAAATTTCTCTCTCAAACATCGAATATTTCTCTTGGGGTGTTTGGAAATGAGATATTTTCAGCGATTTTGCTATATTATCTATTGATTTAAATAAAATTCAAGGGGCTTTTGGCAATAGGTCCTTCATCATTTGCTTTTATAGCCTAAGGTCCACGATATTTTATCGTACCCACGGAAGTCCTCTCATAAAAATGAGAGTGAAAAAGACAAGAAAAGCCCATGTACGCGTCAGCAAAAGCAGACCTCAGACAAATTTATCTGAGTTTTGCATGTTGGTTTATTTATGGACAAAACAGCTATAACATTGGACCCACTATTCAGTAGTCCAGCCTGTCTACGCTACTGATCAGATAGATCATGATCACAGTGTATGCACTTGCAGTTGCAGACACCATTCTCTGAAAACATTGGGCCCTTTCATTTGCTTTTCTTATTAACATGAACATGCATTTTTGATGTGCTTCATCCTTTGCTCTCCACTTGGGACCTCCATGAGACCTTAACCCATAGCTGAGCTAGGTTCATGAAATTAACGGTCATGATCTTCTGACAGTAGGCCCCACGTGTTCTTTTCAATCCCCAATTACAATTTCTTATCTTGGGTCGTCAGTCAAATTGTGGTGACTTTCCAAATATTGGCAGAGTAGTGGTAGTGGTACCATCAGATTTTGCCCCTCCAATTTGGACCACTGACCCTTTTTTTCCATCTCCACCGTCTATTTGACGGCCCTGCTTTGATGGTCATGATCATCAAGGAGGCACCACAATGTGGAAATCCCTTCCAGTCCAGATTTGTTAGTGGTTGGACAGGCCTTGCATTCAGGGCCTACTAAGTAGTTGGTTCTCTTACCAACTCAGATAAATTTGCCAAAACTCATATAAATTTATCCGAGTTTTTCCAGAAGCTCAGGTAAGTTTGCCGAAAACTCAGATAAATTTGTCAAAACTCAGATAAATTTATCCGAGTTTTGCCAAAAGTCCAGGTAAGTTTGCCGAAGACTCAGATAAATTTATCTGAGTTTTTTTCCAGTTTATCAGAGTTTCTGGAAAATTTATCCGAGCTCGGCGACACCAAAAGTCAGAATACGGGAAATCATATTCTAATAAAAATTGAAATCCAAAACAAGAACACTTGATGACCATGATTCAATCGAGAAAAGAGAGAGGGAAACAAGCAAAATAACAAAATGCTCTCTTTCAAATCAGTTGTAGAGAGAGATTTGGACAGAGAGAGAATGATTTCAAAACCGTTTCTATCTTTGAAGAAATGAAAGAGAGAGAATCGGAAGTCATGGCATGGTGGCGACGAAAGGTGCTCTGCAACGATATTCCATAACCATGGAAAGGAACGGAAAATGGGCAATGAGAGAGAAGAAGAAGGAAGGAGTTCTCTGGGACAACAGAGAATAAGAGATAACTTGGCATAGGAATGAGGGTTAAAAGGGGAGAATTAGTCATGAAAATATATGATGTGGCGTATTAGGAACCTTTTCCCAAAATATCTCCCCCTGTCAGGACTAGAGACATTAGAGAAAATGTTGTTATCCTTGATGCCTTGGAAGACCGTGCTGACCGTGCTCAGGGACTGTTGGCTAATTTACCCAAAATTCAACTCCCTAAATTACCTCTTTGAATTCAAATCTTAATTCCTAAAATCTCTCTTTAATGATAAGAACCATTATCCCCAACCAATTAGTTCATATATGTAAGCACCCATATCACTATACAATTTAAATTTAACATGGAAGCTATAAACTTTTCTAAAATCATATATCGATCAATCTAATATATATCCACAAGCCTCTAACATTTAGAATGCACCTCTTGAAATCCCCTTCCTAAATTTCTTCATTTCAATTATATTCTCCAAATCTCCTCCATAAATCTCTCAATTTCAGTTAAAATTATGTTATTACAAAGACCATTCATTGAAATCCCATTCATATGACATTACAAATACTCCAAAGGTTTCCTCTTCAATTCCCATAGAAAAAAAAAAGTTTATGATCATTTTTTCCTTCTGTGTGTCACACCAAGAATCAGGGAAAAAGTGGCCCCTTTCTAAACTGAGGCCTTAGGTTAAGATTATTTGATGAGCCTTCTTCATCGAAAAGCTCTACCCCATCTTTCTTTTCCAGGTGAGAGATTGGTTTTGACTTGTTCACACAAAGCCCTCTAGGCCCAACGTAGACGGTTTGATTTTGGATCCACTCAATATAGACCTAGATCCAATCCCAATTAGGTTCTGGACGCCAAATGTAACCTCATGTTTCCCCACAGGTCTATGACTGTTGATCCGGATCCACACTTGATAATCAAACATGACCATATCTGTTATTCGTGTCAGGTCATCAACTAAACAAAACAGGTATAAATTGCATCCCAAAGGAAGGAGTAGAAAAAAAAAGGACCAGATTTTGCTTACCAACCTACAATTACCATTGCATTACATTGCTAACAATTGCGTGGTTATAAATCAATGGATAGAAACATTTAGTAGGGACTTATTTTGTGTTAATCAATACTAATTAGCACAAAAGCCCACCCTCAGCCCGTGCCCAATATAAATTACCATGTTTAGAAATCTTTAGGTTTTATTTATATATTCAAATTCATTAAATATAGAATAATTAATGAATTACTTTTTTTATAAAAAAAAAAATTTTGGGGCTTCTTAAGATGTTATTGGGATGAAAACATATTAAAAAAGAAAGAAAAATATAACATTAAAAGCATTTCCATTAATTATCATAATTTTCAAGAATCCACAATATGTTGCACATAATTTCAAAAGGAAAGAAACATGTTAATTGAAATGTTTACATATAAACTAGTAATAAATATAGAAGAAATTAACGAAACTTTGTTCCGCCTTGATATCTTTTTTTCTTTTTATAAAGAATTAAATACTTCAAATGATAGGTACTAAATTAGCATGAGTTTTGGTGTTTGCCCATTTAGTATGCCAAGGAAGAATAATTTTGATCAATGTACAAAAAAGAGTTAAAAGATGTTTTTTTAAGAAAAATAAATTGTAAATTTTATTTTCAAATATTCTAAAATCATTCAATGGGCACATCAAATTTTTAGATGTTTTCTAGTTTTTTTATGATCCCATTAGGTGGATTACATATTTGGAATATCTGTTTGAATTCATTATAATGCATGTAATGATTCAATGTGTACCATGATTAAGAAAAATAACTTTCAATTCATAAAAAAAAATTAGCGAACTTCCTCTCAAATACTATGACCATAAATCTCTCTCTCTCTCTCTCTCTCTCTCTCTCTCTCTCTCTCTCTCTCTCACACACACACACACACAAAATATATATATATGATGAATAGGCAAAACCCTAACTCATCTCTACAAAATATCATCGATTTTGTCTTCCACCACCTATTTACCAAACTAGCTAGCTCCTTTCCATGTTCTTCAATTCCGATATGCTTGACACATTCTATTTATGTACAAAGACCCGTTTCAAATCCATCTAGTTATAAACAAATCACATGGCATTTCATCATCCACACCAACAAATGGAAAACAATACCCCCATTAACATTCAGAAAAGAAACCAACCAAAACAAGACAAGAGTTTTGTAGGATTTTTACCTTCTTTATCTTTGATAGGTAGAGTTGAGAGATGCTTCACCCGAATCTTGCATGGGTGTCACAATAAAGTGGATTGGATATACATGAAATGAGGAAGAAGAAGAAAGTGGCTACACTTAAAAGAGTTTAGGAAATATGATCTTAGGGGAGTTCTATTGGCACTACGATTTCTTCTCTTCTCACCACAGTTATTATGCTATTTTTTTTACAATAATATCATTATGTGAAATGACTAAAATGGACATCTCATAATCCATGCTGCTCATAATCCATGCTGAAAATCAAATCCTTCTCTTCACACGCATAACTCATCTCTCATTTCTCCCCTCTTCACACACATGACTCCACTCCCCCTTCACCACCGGTTTTCACATTACCATTCCTTCTTCCCCCCATTGCACTATCTCTTCCCACATTCCCTTCTTCCTTCACTCTCTTTATGGTATTATACCACTCTCCCACACTTCATCTTCTTCCTTCTTCCCCGTGCTCCCATCATTTTTTTTTTATAGTTCAATCAAATCAAACATCGCAATGGATAAGAAAATTAAAAAGGAAATCGTGTCTTTCATTCCTATTAGCAGCGAAAAGGTAAGTGTGGTTTATTATTTCAGTGTTTTCGCTAATTTTTTTCAAGTTCTATATAGTAGATGTTCGCGTTTTGTTCGGATTGGTATGACCGAACATATGTATAATGTGTTGGAAAATTCCATCATGTGGGGCCACACATGTAACCATTAAATGTGTTATGCTATCTTTAGTTAAGCCTAATTGAAGTGATCTAATTAAGACTTCAAGTTTTAAGGCTTAAGGGTATAATTGCATGGGATTAATGTGTAGATACCAGAATACTAATTCTAATTTGATGAGGGGACAAATTAGAATTAGCAAATCTCATTATTATATATTAGGGTTATGGTCCCCAATTCTTATGGTAAGTTCTTATTTTCTCTGACATCCCATCATCATAAAGAATCAAGAGGGTTTCTCTGGGCAGCCATATTGGATTGGAAGATCAACAACCTGTGAACAACTTTCTCAATGGATCAAAGCATGTTTCCACTTTACATCTCTTGATGATTTAACATGGAGGATCTTGGTTGATAATAAAGTTTTCTGGATCATAGATCTAGATTCTTTTTTCTAACAAGTGGTATCAGAGCATCTCCATGTGAAGCCATTGGGAATCAAGTATTATTATTATTTTATTAATTCATGTTGGTGATCAAGTCCATGGATCATGCGCATGTCAGTATTCTATTTTTTTTTCCATGGATCAAGCCTCGTCACATGTGCAAACCAATATGGGTTTTATCAAGATTTCTCGTGACATGTGCAATCCAATCTTGTTTCATCGTGACACGTGCGTGATCAAGCAACTATTATATTCTCTAGCATCTGTACTTGATTTCTATCTTTCTAGCCAAAAGGGACACGGATCAAGCATCTGTCATGCATGAGCAATTTTATGTATTCCATTGATTACTTTCACCTCCGGACATGCGCTACTGTTTTGTTTTTCTATTCTTTTTCCACTTCTTGATTAAGCGGCGCAAGATTTAAAAAAAAAAAAAAACTTGGATCCTGATTAGAAAACGTGTCTGATGGAGGATGGAAACATTATTTCAATGTTTGGCATCCAAGTTTCAAAAAGAGATCCTGTTAAATTCTTTAGGGTGGATCAGAAGGCTTCGGTCTAAGTGTATAACAGAGATTAAGATGCGTTGACCCGTGGTGTGGAAGGACGGACCCAAGATTGGAAAGTTATGTTCTGGATCAAATAATGCTTTTATAATGTTCTGTTTTGGATCACAAAACCTTTTGGGTGGAGGAAGATGATGGGTCGTATGGTAGTCCGGGAGAGCATATAAATTGGTGGTCCAGGAATAAAAAAAAATTTATGCGGTGACATCTGGAGAGAATTAATTGGTTTTCTTCAAGGCTAATTCAAATATTTTATGGTATATCTTTTCTGGTTAAATAAAATTGTCCATCATTCTAAATGGGCTAATTGAAACAAGATGTCACCCAAGTGACCTCTCTTGTGCAGATTGTTCATGAGGAATATTGGATGTTTGTGTGTGTAAATTCATGCGGGTCTTAGTCAGCCCAAAGGAAGGTTAATACTTGGCCGGATTGCATACACATCTGTGGTGGTAAACATGTGACAATTATAAGGTTATACATGTGAATAGTGAGTCGATCCAAAGATAGATTTATTATTTGACATAAATTATTGTCAATGTTCGATCACTATCACAAGAGTACCATTTACAATTAATATTACTGTCCAAAGACTTGATATTAATGTTGTGCTAGGTATCTTGAGATGAGACTTACCATTATTTGAATCTGTTGATTATCGTATTTGGTTATTAATATGAGCTTGTTTGTCTGTTTATTTTTTGTTCTCTTTACAGCAAGTGTTTCTACTATATCTGCTAATATCAACTCAATACCTGTGCTTAATGGGAAAAATTTTAAGGATTGGAAAGAGTACATAGAAATTGTTCTCGGCTGCATGGATCTAGACCTTGCACTACGGACTGAGCAACCCGCTTCTCTTACGGATGAAAGTTCTCCGGATGCAAAGAAGAACTTTGAGAAGTGGGATCGCTCAAATCGCATGAGTCTTATGATCATCAAGCGCGGCATTCCAGAGGCTTTTAGGGGTGCGGTATCTGACAAGTTAACCACAGCCAAAGAATTCCTAGCCGAGATTGAAAAGCGTTTTGTAAAAAACGATAAGGCAGAATCAAGCACGCTTTTGCAAAGCTTGATTTCTATGAAGTATAATGGCAAGGGGAATATACGGGAGTACATTATGGATATGTCTCATCTTGCTTCTAAGCTTAAGGCACTGAAGCTCGAGTTGTCTGACGACTTGCTCGTGCATTTGGTATTAATATCGCTTCCTGCACAATACAGTCAATTTAAGGTCAGTTACAACTGTCAAAGGGAGAAATGGACTCTTAATGAGCTCATTTCTTATTGTGTGCAAGAGGAAGAGAGATTAAAGCAAGACAGGACAGAAAGTGTTTCATTTGGCAAGCACCTCTAAGGATAAGGGCAAAAAGAGGAAGAATAATGACGCTGCTAAGGGTCCAGCCCAAAAGAAACAACAGCAAACAAATGAGGATCTAGCCCAAAAGAACCAACAGAAAACAAATGAGGGTTGTTTCTTTTGCAACAAGCCTGGACATGTGAAGAAGGACTGTACCAAATATCACGCTTGGCGTGCAAAGAAAGGTACATTTCTTACTTTGGTCTGTTCTGAGGTCAATTTAGCTTCAGTACCCAGAAACACGTGGTGGTTAGATTCTGGTGCTACTACTCACATCAGTGTTTCTATACAGGGTTGTCTGAGCTGTTGAAAGCCAAGTGATGCTGAAAGACACATTATTGTGGGCGATGGCAACTCGGTAGAAGTTGTGGGGCCACACATGTAACCATTAAATGTGTTATGCTATCTTTGGTTAAGCCTAATTGAAGTGATCTAATTAAGACTTAAAGTTTTAAGGCTTAAGGGTATAATTGTCATGGGATTAATGTGTAGATACCAGAATACTAATTCTAATTTGATGAGGGGACAAATTAGAATTAGCAAATCTCATTATTATATATTAGGGTTATGGTCCCCAATTCATATGGTAAGTTCCTATTCTCTCTGACATCCCATCATAAAAAAGAATCAAGAGGGTTTCTCTGGGCAGCCATATTGGATTGGAAGATCAACAACCTGTGAACAACTTCCTCAATGGATCAAGGTATGTTTCCACTTTACATCTCTTGATGATTTGACATGGAGGATCTTGGTTGATAATAAAGTTTTCTAGATCATAGATCTAGATTCTTGTTTCTAACATAATGTTCAGCCAAACGGTACCGAACAAATCTTAATGTTCAGATATTAATATCCGAACATATATGTTATGTCCAGATTTATGATTCCGAACGGTACTGAGACGGTTTCTTGTCATTTCGGTCAGGTATTGAAATGAAAATTTTCTTATTTTGTTTCCAATTGCAATATGTTAACATGAACCCAAATCATCCTATTGAAAATTTTCTTATTTGTTTCCAAAATTGCAATATGTTTCTAATTGAAAATTTTCTTATTTTTGCAGGTTTTCATGAACCCAAATCATCCTGTTCCACCTATTGCCAATAAATGGAAAGAATTTCATCTTCCTTGCGCAAGCCAATGGGAATTAGGATACGAAGATCGAATCAGGCGTTTTAAAGAGATTATAAGTCCAGATGTAGCAACATGTGAGACCGTCTCATTAGATTGAGGAGATTGTAAATTTTTTTTTTTGCTTGTAATTTTCACTTAGCCACATGTCTGGCAGAGTTCATGTATTATCTAACAGAAGATCCCATGTACGCACAACACTCATAATTAGCACTGCAATTTGAGTTCTTCATTGCCTTCTTTATTGCCTTCTTGTGCTTCTTCTACAACCTCCTCAGTTATTCGACGGCGCCTCCTGTTGGAAGCTGTCGGTCTTACTCGGGAACTGCTTGGCCTATCCATTTCTGAAACATTGGAAAACAAGTGATTTAAAAAAAATTCAACATGTACTGTTCGGTACTGTGTGTTCGAACAAATCTAAAATGTTCGTCATGTAATAGCCGAACAAGTCCAAAATGTTCGGGCAATATATTTCGAACATTCCTAAAATGTTCGGCTGTAAATGTTCGAACATTTTGAGAATGTCCAAAATTTCAGGACCGAACATATCGCAATGATAAAAAAAATAAAATTTGAACAACTGCAACCAGTGCAAAAAAGTCGATTTTGAGCGACTCAAACCTACTGAGTATGTACCTTTGAACATATTTTTATGTAAGATAGTTGCTACATTAACCTATTTTACTCAGAAATGCACAATGAGAATGGTGAAGAAGGAAGGTGACTTACCTTGACTAAAATGAAGGTTTATGTGACAAAAGAGGTCTTCCTTCTTCTTTATGAGCTTCTATCCTTTCACTTGGCTAATCGTCCATAAAAAAATGTAGGTCTAAATAGGTAGTGGAAGAGGCCTTCTTCGGTGACAATATGAATAGAGAAAGGGGAGAGATTTTTAAAGAAGATGTGTGAGAAGAGAAGAGAGGAGTTGTAAATGAAAGGGGCAGTTTGGGTATATTGATGGGTGCAGAGAGAAAAAATAATAAATAATCATACTTTATACATTGGTGTGGAGAGAATGGGTGAGAAGAGAACAAATCGTGGTGCCAACAGAACTCCCCATGATCCTATTCCTTTCTAATGGAGTGGGTCACGAAAGAATTAGAGTGAAATGGTTTTAGGTTATCGGTTATAGAGACTTGAATAGACTTCTACATAGGAGAGAGAATAGAGAGTGAACGAATAGCCTAGTAAAAATCATTGAGGTGTGCAGTTACCAATTTTGATGATAGAGTTACATACAGAATGACCTTTTGCAATAACTAAACAACCAGTATATTTATGAAGAATCGGGATCCTCTGCATGGGTCTACGCACAGTAATCGTAAGTAGATTACTCAGGGTCCGCCACGTCATCGCAAATAACCCTTGCCCGGATGCATGGCAGGTTGTCCGCATGCAAGGCAAGCTGCCCTCGATGACATGGCGGACAGTGAATGGTCCACTTATAGTTACCGTGGGGTTTTACCTCATCAGATCTGTACTCATTTATGAAAGAAAGAAAGACATTTTTAAGAGAATTTTAAATAGTAAAAGGTAAAGAATAGTCAAAATCAGAATCCAAATCAATTGCCTAATTTTTGCAATTGGAAACAGTCTCTTTCATGTATATAGAATAAGTGATTATACTTTTTTCTTTCTTTATTTTAATTGTTATGTTTTTTTAGAGATATTATTTTATGGATATTCCTATTGGTGCAAGCATTCATATTTATTACCATGACCACCGTGCACTACCCCATTAAAGCCTTATCCCTTCTTTAGGGGTTTGACTCTAAGTTTTTGACTTTCCATGCAATTCTATCTTTTTTCTAAGATCTTATTTGATTAACTGATATTGCATAATATTACTTAAATTAACATTTAGTTTACTTCATTTTTTCTGCTTTATATTTTGCTATAAATGATTTTAATAATAAAAATAATATATTTTTTTATTTTATATTTACTTCCTTTTAAATATATGCCTTTGTATTTTAATATATATAGATTCTTGGACCCGGCTTAGCATGGGCCTTTGTTGCTAGCATGGATATTAAAGCAATAGGGAGCCCTGCTCTGGAACATGCCACATCAACACATTCAGACCTCACGGTGTCATATAAGGGCTCTCACGGACGTCATGTGGCATCACATATTCAAAAGAAGTCATATTCGAATTCAATTCATATTCAAAAGAAATGTTCAATCCTACATCTTATGAATCTCATGTCAATCCCTCAAAAATCTCATAATATAATCTCATTGGTTTTATAATATGGCAATTTTGTCAAAGATTTTGCCAACATCGGCCTTTCATCGACTTTTTGGTAAAAAAATTGGAATCCTTATGATCATTAGTTGGCTACTAATGAATTTATTTCAATGTTTTTGGTAAAAAGCCCAATTTTATTTAAGGGCATAATTATTTACATTATTTTGATGATCGGTTTTTTTTATACTAACCTTTCTCCAATTTTTCATCATTTTTATAAAATTACAGTCTTAGTGAGTTGAGCTTAAATAAATCCTAATATTTTACTAACATAACCTTCTATTTATGTGTGTCAGTCTTAGCATTTTACATTTTTTTTCTCTGTTTCATAAGTCTTTAGGGTGATTGGAACTCAAGATGCAATGAGGTTATTGTATAAAAAAATGTAATGGTGTTTTTCTATTACAGGATTGGACATAAGAAAGTCAGTGATTATTAGTGTAATTTCTAGGCTTTACACTCAAAGAAAGGTATTATTTCTTCCTTGATCTTGAATTTAATAAGATGTCAGTGATTTTACGGTATAAAAACTATATGATTTTGATCCTTAGACTTTCTATTGTTATTTTATACTTGCATTGCTTATCATGTTATGCATAAGTATTGCGCTATAACAGAATCATACAAAAAATGATTTATACATAATCATGGTTGCATGTTGTGCAAGTGACTGTGTTTACCATTTAGCATTTTCTCTATCAGGCATCGTTATCCATCGCTATCTCCAAACCATCTCAAAGTAATCAGGGATCAAAATAGCAAGGCAATAGAGAAAAAACATTCATAGAAATGATCTGGGAGTGTAGAGAAAGCAGAACCCACCTTCTTTCTCTTTGTTGCGGTCTAAAAATCATAATTCTAATTGATGACCCATTTGAGATCTTGAGTGTTGGAGGTTGTACCGTGATATCTCCCAATCTCCCAATCTTTGTGATTTTTTACCCATTGAAGATTTATTTTTCTGCATATACGCTAATTGTCAATGTCCACATTAGGGTTGTAAGTCTAGGGCAGAACCAAGAGGGCTATAAATAACATAATGAACATTATCTTCTAATTGTCAGCTAATTACCTATGTGACCCATTAATGTCAAAGAGAGTGCAACAATAGTTGCTAGTCATAATTTACTTGCTTCATCTCATTGATGAAAAATTGCATACAGATATTGAAATGATTCACAGGCCTTACAATAGCTGTGAGGTATGTATTGTATATGTAGTATAAAGTTTACAAGTTTACTCTTTTCAATCAAGGAGTGACAGAATACAAGATTTTCCTATTTTAGGAAAGAAAAATCTACAGAGAGATAAATCTAGATTTTTGACAGATGAGCTTCAATAGATCTTATCTCTTGAATTAACTGATCTTGTAGGAATGAGTTGACTGATGATCTCAATGAGTTCGTTGAGGATCCCTCAAATTTGAGAATGGGCTGGCTGAGATATGGATCGGTTATTATGCCGCCTCAAGTGAGTGGGGAGCTGATCGAACCATGAGCTTGTCTCTTAGCTTGAGAAATCAAGATGCAATAAGACATTTTGTGAAAATATCAGCCAGTTGATCTATTGTAGAAATATACTTGACAACAATCTCTTTGCGCACAACCTTTTCGCGCACAAAGTGATAGTCACCTTCTATGTGTTTGGTGCAGGCATGGAATGCTGGACTTGATGCTAAAGATAGTGCACCCACATTGTCACACCAAAGGATTGGAGGAGACTTAATGCCGCGACCCCGAACCCGGTTAAAGGCCTAATCTGGGATCCCAAGTGCGGACTAATGATGTCATGCCACGTGCATCTCTTTGATTGGCTAATACGTATACGGATTTAAGAAGAATATTTCGTCCGTGCACGTGATTTCCCACAGGGTTCCGCGGTGAGGATTTCACATATAAATCTTTCACATACATTCGGAATGCGGAAGCGTGTAGCAAATCAAATATAATATTTAGTTCCATAAACACGACTGATTGCACAAGTATAAATAGCAAAGTGTTAGAGTGAGCAATGATCGTTAACATTTCCCAAGAATATGAGGTTAGAGTTCATACAAAAGATCAGTTAATTAATTGCCCCAAAAATAATGGCCAATAAAGGCCAGTACATCCAAAAAGAAACATTCCAATTCCAAATGTGTTGTACTCAAAGCTTGACCCGAATGCCTACACGACATCGTCAGCTACCATTCAACTACGCTATGCGGCTCGCCATCCGCCGCCTCTGGCTCCTCCTCAAAGGCAACAGGGTCTGGACCTGGGTACCAAAGATGGGTCAGACACGACGGTTCTGGTAGGTGGGTGAAAAGATATAACAATAAAGTAAAGCAATGATAGCTAGAGGTGTACAAAATTAACAGTGACCCGACCCGACCCGTGGGTCAATGGGTGGGTCATGGTAGCAGATTTCTGGTACTCGACCCTACCTGACCCGACCCGTGACCGTCGGTACCGGTTAACGGGTCAAATGGGTTAGGTTACCGGGTGACCCGTGAACCTGGTAAAAATAAAAAAATTTAAACTTTAAAAACCCCCATCCGCCCTAAACACCAAAACTCCCTCATTCATCTCTCATCTCGGTCATCTGCCCTACCTAAACATGCTTGCCATCTCCCTTCGGCCTTCTCCAATCTCCACTCATCATCATCTATCATCTCTGATCTCTGATCTCTCTCCGAAATCCCCCTCTTCCGGCTCTCTCTCCTCTCTCTCTCTCTCTCTCTCTCTCTCCTCTCTCTCTCTCTCTCTCCTCCCCCCCCCTCTCTCTCTCTCTCTCTCTCCCCTCTTCTCTCTCACTCCCTCTGTCACCTACTCACCTCACCTCACTCACTGCCCCACGGCCCCCACCGTCCCAATGCCATCACCGTCACCGCCGAACCCACCTGCTCCACTGTCGGCCACTGCCGGATCCATCTATTCTCACCATTTCTTTCTCTCCCTTTCTCTATTTCTTCTTTTCCTTCCTGTTTCTTCCTCCCTTCTCTATTTCTCTTTCTTTCTTGTATCTCTCTCTTACTTTCCTCTCTCTCCCTCTCATTCCTCACTGTAAATTGGTGCTTATGAGCTTCTCATCTTATCTGATCAGCGTCGGGCCGTCGGCTGCACCTGCATCAGCAAGAAAAATTGGCTCTCCTTCTCTGTTCTTCTAAAACCCTGGTAAGTGGTGATTTTTAAATGGGTTCTATTAAAAGATCTATTTTTTAGTTCTGTTGGTTATTAGCACTTGGAGCTGCGTCGATTCTTCAAATGAGTTCTGTGACACGATTTTTTCTAGTTTTGCTGGTAATGTTTTATGAGGTCTGTCTGCAATAACTGTCTATTTGTTAATACCAAATGGTAAACATATGATAGTTCAGAGATTCATGTAGAATTTCAGCTTGTTTCAGTCTAAACATGGAGTTTTTTGCAGAATGGTCTTCGTCCTTTTTTTGGGGTTTGTTTCGTTCTTTTTTTATTTGAATGGTAACATGAATAGAATCTGCAACCTCATGTGCCCCTGGTTATCTTTGTTTACCTGGTAGCCTAAATAAGCTTAGAAAGTGATTCAGAAGATCCAACATTTCACTTATGCTTAAAAAAAATAAAAAGAGAGAAGAAAATTTAGGAAGACAAATTGGAGGATGGACTTAAAAGGTTTAGAGTAGGGGTTGGATTGGATTTTGTTTTTTCCTGCTCTCATTCTCTTCTATTGCGGATTCAATCCCTGCCCTCCATAAGATGCGAATCTGAGTTAAAGCTCATGACTAAAAAAAACAAGGACTCCTAGAATGTAGGGCTGCCTGTAGGTGGAATTTAGATGCATAATTTGTATTTGTACTTATTATTATTTTAATTTTTAATTTCCTGTAATCTCTGAATTTCCTGTAAATTTTAAATTCCTATCAGTATCCCATCCATCCACCTCAAGCCTTCTTTCTGTTATAATTTTTTCACAAATTTTATAGATGTCTAAGCGAAAGGCTGCCACTGTGGAAGAAGTACCATCAATTGGTGATACTAAACGGGTGTTGGTTCACGATAGTTCTAATTCTATAGAAGATTGTAGAGGTAGGTAGGGGATGCTCAGAAAGTCGAAATGAAGGTCTTACTCCTCCACTATCAGTAACCTAAGAGGGGAAAAAATCAATTGTGGACTGTCTTCACTGAATTACAGAGGAAGAAGGGAAGTAAAATGTGCCAAATACACTACTGTCGGTTACGTACCAAGTTGAAGGTGGTAAACCTGGCACATCTAATATGAGACGCCATATGAACCTAAATAGGCCGGACAAGAAGGTCCTATGGACGATTATACTATCTCTTATGTTGGAGGGAATGAAGGGAATGTTCAAAATGAAATGAAGCGTCAAAAATAGATGCAAATTTAATTCGACAGAAGTTGGTGGAATGGATAGTGTGCGATGAGAAGTCCATTTCGTGTGGTTGAGATGCAAAGTTCAAAGATTTGATGAGAACTTGTGAACTGAGATCCAAGTTCCCATCTCGAATCACTATTGCTAGAGATGTTTTCAAGTTGTACTGTGCAGAGAAATAAATAATGAAAGCGGCCTTTAAAGGCAATGTTGGCAGCGTAAGTATCGCCACGATTCGTGGACCTCTTCCAACAATGTAAATTACATGTGTGTGGGCGCATTTATTGAAGAAGTTGGGAGATGCATAGAGAATCATTGGTTTTAGAGTCATTGAAGATTATAGAGGTGAGAGCATTGGAAAGCAACTTGAGCAATTTTTTAAGGATTGGGGCCTAGAGTAGATAAGTGCATCACCCTTGACAATGCTAGAGGAAATGATGTTGTTGTTGATTGGCATAAAAAAATATGGAACTAACCCATGTGTTGGTGAATATATTCATGTTAGATGCTTCGGTCATGTATTGAATATTTTGGTGAAGTACGGTCTACAGAAGTGATCCATCCATTAAAAGGATTAAAACTGTAGTTTAAGTATGTGGGAGATCGTCTCCTAAAAGACAAAAAAAAAAATTTGGAGTGTGTGGAAGTTGTTGGCATCCAGTGTTCTCAAGGTTTGCGCTGTGATGTTCCAACACGTTGGAATTCTACTTTATTTGATGTTGGAGGCAGTTGAAAAGTACAATAAGGCATTTGATCGATTGTTTGATGATGATGCGGGTTATAGAAGGGCCTTTGAGAGTAGTACTGTTCTCAGTTCTCCTGGATTTGATGATTGGGAGAAGGCAAAGAAATTAACTCCATTCCTTAAGCCCTTTTTCACTGCTACCTCTCTTTTATGTGGGACTTCATATGTCACCATCATCAATACTTCGGTCCAATTTTGTAATTCGAAATCTATTGAGGAATGCCAACCCAAAAATCCGAAAACTTTGGTAATGAATTGCAACTGAAATGATGGTCAATATGATGAGTACTTTTGGAAACTTAAACAAAGTGAACTTGTTTGTGTACGTGTCATTGGTGCTTGATCCTAGGAGCAAATTAGAGGTTGTGAAAAAGGGATTGATGCAAGCTTTTACTGATGATGGGTTGCTTAAGATTTATATGGAAAGACTAAAGCCTATTAAAAAATGTTTGAGGAGTATTCTAGAGCTTTAGGTGCGCCTTTGGTGACAAGTACATCTCGAGGCAATGTTCCCCAGTCTAAAGGCGAAGAGGCTGATTTCTTAGGTCTATTTGACATTGTTTGTGAGGGGTATGACGATCCAAATTCAGGTGCTGAGTCAAATTGGATATGTATTTGGTAAAAGCCCGGCCGAAACCAATAATATATTGGGATGTATTGACTTGGTGGAAAGTTAACGATGCAAGATATACCAATTCTTGCTTCGATGGCACGTGATTTATTTGGAGTTCAGCTTCAAGTGTTGCCTCAGAAAGTGCTTTCAGCACTGGAGGTCGTGTGATTACAGACGTCATAATTCTTTGCGACCAACAACTGTTGAAGCTTTACTTTGTACACAAAGTTGGTTGAATATGTATCTACTATCGACACAGGAGGTCATTGTTGATGACGATACAGCTGAAATGATAGAGGCGGCAGCATTGATGGTACTGATCTTTCATTTTACTAACTACATTCGAATTAATTCTATGTTAGCCTTATTTGAGTTTTTTGTTTACTAAATTTAATTTGATCTTTCTTTATTTTTGACTCAGTTATTGAAGGTCCCACGGTCACAACAACAACAACATCATCAAGAGCAAGTGCATTAGGATGACTGTTCTTTTTCCATGTTTGTTGTAACCTGCTAGTACTAGTAGTTGTAGTAGTAGTATATTTGTTTTTCAGGAGTTTGGATGATCAGCCTCCTTGGAAATAAGATCTAATAAGAAATGTTGATTCAGTTATTAATTATATGCTCTTTCAATATGCCGCTGCCACCATATATCCATTCACATTGATCAAAATGTTTATAATTTTTCACATTGATCAATTTTATTCTTTTTAATTGATTCATTAATTATGCCTTGCATGTTTACATTTCAAGGGCACTATCAAGATTTAGTAGTTATTCCAAGTAAATCAAAAGACAACTCCGACTCACTTGTTGAAGGCAACGCTTCAAATATGCATGCATTTGATGATAAACCATTTCTGAAGTCACTCC